>JAEPRC010000981.1:0-14340 GCA_016758945.1 Mucor plumbeus
GAGAGTTCCTCAGTTTAATATATTTCGGTTAACTTGATAATAAAAACCTACAATTATCTAGTTGACTTTCTATTGTTTTATATTTTTTTCCGTGAATATCCTATCATCCATAGTATATTCCACAATAAAATTATCCAATGGCTCACAAACTGCAAAGTTGAATTGCCACAAGATTTAAGATAAATACTGTTGCAAGAAAAACTGTATAATTTAAAATAAAAAGAACTTTATTATCAGATGGAAAGAACCTCTTTTATATCCAAGCTTCTTTGATTAAGACTAATTTAAATAAGTATATATTACCTATTTAATCAAACCTATGTGATACACTAATTCCGCATTCCAAGATATTAACTGAGCTTTATAACATATTACCAGCAATACAGGATATGTCCTACTAATCTGTGCTATAATCTTAACGAAGATGCCTACACAGAACTGTGGATGCAACAACCCTGTTAGAGTTTACCGGGATCTATAATAACAATGAAAAGTAACTGCTGTCCAATTTAGCGAATATTTTGAAGTATGGTAAAAAAAATGTCAAAAAAATGAATTTAAAAAAAAGTACTTGGTGTATTTTAATACTCAAATATGTAATAAATCGCTTCAGAAAAAGCAACCTTTACTATTAAAAAGTGTTGCTATAGCTTAATTTTTTGTAGAGATATGAGAGCCCAAAATTTTTGCTTTTTAGCAGTAAAAGACACGTAAAGATCTGAAACATTAGCACTGAAATCGTTATAACAGCCGCAAAATATAGGGTATTTTTGGATACTTATTTTCGAGTTAAAGCCGAACATCTCAGGCACATTGTCATAATTTTTTTGTAGCGTTATTTAATGAAAAAAAAAAAAGAAAAGCAAGGATGAAAGGTGAGACTCGGCTTTAAAGAAAAAGCAGTAAGCTTTACATGCTCTAGTGTTTTTGAGACTTTTGTGAGATAAAGAATAAATTTAGAAGCAAATAGCATAATTCGATCAATTTTTATCTATTTTTTAGTGTCTAGAAATTATTTTAAAACTGTTAGTATGAGACTAGTCATAGATAAAGAGTAGTAGCACTATGGGAAAAAACGCAAAAATAGCAATTTTAAAATTTGCTGTTATTTGGTTTTTTACACGAAATTATTTTAAAGTTATATCTTTCCAATAAAATCTTCATATAAAACAGTTTTTGCAGCGAATATCGTTGTAGTTTTTTCAGAAAAGTTGTAGTATATACCTCATTTTACACCTTTTTTCCCGTAGTGTAGGCTTCAATTTTGAAGATTGGACGCATCAAAAATTAGGTCTTTAAACTATATTATGAATGGTAGTTCTCGATTTGGATATGATTATGTTGAATACTGCGTTTGTTATCTATACTTGTTCAATACATTCAACAGTATGTATCCATTACAGTTATTTTTTATTGCGCCAGTCTATTCACTTGCAATGTCTACTAGAAAAGCAGATTTGTTTATAAATAAAAACCCTATGATATCTATAGTTCAAAACCAGACATCTCATTCTTAGTACACATAAGCACTATGGGAAAAAACGCGAAAATGGCAATTTTAAAATTTGCAGTTATTTATTTCTTTACAAAAGATTGTTATAAAGCTATACCTTCCAATAACATCTTCACGTAAAACAGTTTCTACAGTGATTGTCATAGTAGTTTTTTCAGAAAAGATTTAGTTTATATCTCATTTTACACCTTTTTTCCCGTGGTGAAAAATTTACTCCCAAGCAATTAAGATCAAGGAAACCGCTCGTGTTATTTCAAATCAGATTAATACTCCAATCACCTAGTCTTGCTAAAAATTTATCATGGCTCTGAAAGTTGTCTTGTAATAGCGATTGTTTCTAGGGTGTAAGCGAGCTGTCAACTCATAAAAGAAAAAAACATTCTCATTTGGAGTCTAGCAAATTCTGTTTATGTTGGCTTCCATGCCCATATAAACATGGCTTTAGTAAGCAATCATTATGATCAAGTAAGGAAGGAATTATGTGCTTTGAAAGTCTTGTAACGAATGCCTGGCTTTTCTTTTTCAAAATCCAATGAAATGATGCATACTACAACTGATAGACATGAAAATAATGTTAAAGATTGCAATTAATGCTCCCAACATTGCGATCTGCTTAAAAGACGTTGCCGATGATGGCAAGCAATTTAAACAAAAGAATGAAACAGTTCTTCTTCTATTGCATCATCGTTTTAGTTGCACATTATTCAACACAATCAAAGTAATAAAGATATGTTGCATTTATATCCGAAATAAAAAAAAAAAAAAAACTTGGATTACTTAAAGTTAAAGCAGCTAATCAAGGCAAATAAAACTAAGCCAACTCGACGCCGCCTTCTTCTGCAGTACTTTTGTAGAAAAAAAAATTAGAAATAAGGATGCACAATTAAAAACCTAGTGTTGGATCAAAATTAAGGGTTAGTACAAACAACGTATTCTGCAGGAATTTAAGAATTTTGCTCAAGATTCGCTTAGGCTTTTTCTACTTCTCAAATTTCTCTTCTACAAAGATGTATAATGATTGCATCTACAAAAATGCTTTATATTTCTTTTCAAGCAAAAATAAAAATCATGCACACCACACATCCTTAAACATACTCTCGGCAACCAAACAAGCCCTTTTAATCCCACATCACAACTAAATCAATAAATATATAAACCAAAGTAAATATGCAACCACTTGTTACGTATATAATATAATTTCTTTTTTAATAAAAATCAAGAAAAAGAAAAACACAAGAGATTTAAATAAAACCAATCTTGTTGGCAACATCGAGAGCATCAACATCAGCGGTTAAACGAACGAAAGCCTTCTTGTTACCATCGGGACGGATAAGAGTGTTAACTTGTTGAGCCTCAACATCATAAAGACGCTTGACAGCATCCTTGATTTGGTTCTTGTTGGCCTTAACGTCAACGAGGAAGGTCAAGGTGTTGTGTTCCTCAATCTTCTTCATGGCAGTCTCGGTGTTGAGAGGTTGACGAATGACACGGTATTGATCCATACGGGGAGCATGAGCAATAGACTTGCGAGCATACTTGGGGGCACGGTTCAAAACCAAAGTCTTGGGGATATGGAAATGGGTGGATGTGCGAATCTTACGCACAGCCTTACCATGGACACCCTTAAGAGCGGACTTCTTGGCGTTAAGAGCCTTGGCGGAAGCTATTGTAATGTATAAAAAAGTCAGAACAAACTACCAGTATATTATGGTGATATGGTATGATATTAAAAAAAAAAAAAGATACACTAATAGAAAGAGAGGGAGGGGTGATTTATGATGATTAATTTGCAATTGAATTATTGAATCTAGTAAGCTGGCGAAATATAGTGAGCTGTTGTGTGTAGTTGTAGTCTATTCAAATTGATTTCTGATAGCTTGAATATTGTAGTGTTTTATTGCTTGGTCAATCTCTTCTGACGAAAATACCAATTCTGCAAATAAAAATATTTCATCCAATCTATCAATCCATTGTCATCATCCATTGATCATTATCTGCCTCTCTTTCAATACTGCAATCTATACATCTAATATCATCCATTCGTTTTATTACCTTGGTTGGCCATTGTTATATCGTCTACCACGTTTCTCTAAAGAGGAGGATTGTATAGCTTACACCCGACTTGGCCATGTTTATTTCTTTTTTTTCGACGGATTCCACTTGCCCCTCAAATACATATGCGCTTCTACCGCTACTTCCGGACCGGACATCGCAGTGGATAGAATAGTAGTTGAGCTCCAAAAAGTTGGTTTTTTGAAGAGTTTTGAATTAACAACTTATGGAGTAATTTTTGTATTCACTTTATTAATGTATTTGAAAGTACTCAAACCATTATCTCTATTTTTTTTAAAAAAATCTAAAACCAATCTTTTATGCGTAACTTTTGAACATTTTTGTTTGCTGTTGACAAAATTTGAAAAAAGATTTGAAAATCCGTTGCTAAAACTTCTTCTCTTGCTTCAAATAATTTCTAATAACGTTGATAGTAAAGATCCTAAAAAACCCATTTGAGTGATAATTCAAAACAATTACAAGAAGTACTAGTAAAATCAATATCGTTTATGACTTAAGCGTACAGATTTCTCCCCCCCCCCATCCCAAAAAAATGCCATTTAACGATGGTTTCAATCTGTTTAAAAATATAACAGAAATATGAGACTATCTAAAGTATTTTATCTTCTGATAGTAGTAAGATTTTCCTCACTGAAGCAATATACTGCCAGTGAAACACCCTTCAAAGATCACTGTTCAAGCTTCAATTTTATGTCGGAGTTTGGCCGCTGCTTTTTTATTGATTCGAGAATACTTCAGTTTGAACCTGATTTTGAGAGCATTAAAACGATTATACTTTCAAATAAAAATCTATACACAATCTATATATATTAAGTAGTATATATTTGTTTGAATTCTTTGTATCTTCAAGTTTTAACTGCTTTATAAAATTCTTTAGAAATACTAATAGCTTACGGAATTTGCAGATCAGAATCAATTATTATTATTACTACATTAAATTAACTAGCAAACTGCATAATGAAAAAATATCAAATGATATCTTGAGAAAGATTGTAACTCCATATTTATTTTATTTAAATGATATGATTAAGTTCTTTTTGTATGTGTAAAAGGGTATGATATATATGATTTCGTAATTGATATTATATAGGGGAATTGATCTGTCTTTGTTGGAGGCGGGAGGGTTATAGTTGTATTCTTGTGCACTATATATATATATATATATATATATTAGTACAAGATATTTTCTTGACTTACAAATGTGAACTGAAGATGATGGGAATCGTTATCTGAGGTATCTGGTGGAGTTAAGTCTGGTATAACGATGGGTAATGTAGCAACAGTGGATGTTTCTTGATGGTTTTGTTCGATTTGTTCTTGTTCTACTTCTTTTTTGATGATCAATTTGTCTGCTCTTCTAAAATATTGTTGCAGATTCTCGATGTCTTTTTTAATGATATTACTAATACCAATCATGTGCAAATATTCCAAAATGCTGTTAATCTTTTGACCGTTATTCAATAGTTGTAAAATGAGATCTTTTGTTTGTTCGCTTTGTCGTCTATGTACGCTATATACTGTTCTATTCTCGGGTATAGTGTGGTTATGCTCTCCATGGCTGCGCTCAATCACCCAGATTTCGTTTATCAATTTTGCTTTTATAAAGCATTGGCAATCTGTTCTTTGAGTACCTTTTTTCCTAGGCTTAACCTCTTTATTATTATTATTGATAGATTTTTTCGATTTTCTCTCTAATTTTGTGAATACACCTGCATGCTTACACCAAAGATGAACACTTCGAAAATTTGAATTTTTAATGCTCATAACTATATTGTGCCTTTGACCAAAGTTTGCAATTTCTGAACGTAAATTGGCAAGTGTCGAGTAAGATTTACCAGGTTCGAATAGATCTTTGAACTCATTCAACATCATCTCATTGTTTGTAATGGTATCTTGGGTTAAATTTGTGGTGGAATCTAAGGGTATCACAGTTTCTATCATGATGAATAAGAGAAAGAAACTCTAGTAAATGTAGTTTCTGATTTTCTAAGGTACAAGACAAAGAATTTCTTCGTTTTTTTTTTTTTTATACTATACATTATATTAAACAAGTGACGTAGCAACAAATTGCAGCCCCCGTGCAAATGCTGAACCAGAAATTTGTTTTGATTTGATTCATATATTATATCTAATCAAATTTCTTTCTTTCTTCAACCCCACTCTTTTCCTATACTTTTTAAAAAAATGTCTCTCGTCAACAGACCCAACAACATTGCTGCTCAACAAAGATTTTTCCAAGTAAAGTATAAAATAAATGAATACATTTTTTTTTTGAAATATTAACAAAATTTGAAAAATCAATAGGCTCCTTCCAACACTCTTTTGTTCCTCCGTGGCCCTAGAGATAAGCTCTTTGTTTACACTACCTTCCTCGTTCTTGGTACTGGTGTTGCTGGTTCTCTCTGGGGTGCCATCAACATGGCTCGTGTAAGTTTTTAACATATAAATCAACTTTATCAAATCTGACATTTCTATTTTTTCCTATAGGGCAACAAATAAATTTGGCACTTTTTATTGTTAAAATTAGACATTATTTATATACAAACATATTAAACAGCAAAAATATAAACAATTTTAAACTACAAAAGACAACACTCTCAATAATTATTTTATATTAAAAAAATATGTCTTATTTGTCAGAATCTACTTTATAAATATATATATATATATATATATATATTTTTTTTTACCATAAAGAAAATTGATCTTTTGGCCATTGGCCAGTTTCTCTAGTTGGCCAGTATTGACCAGAATACAGCCATTCTTCACCTTCACGAGAAAACCATCGAGGCAACCATTCTTTACCTTCTGCTTCGATTTCTTTGCGTTTATCTCTTTGTTGTTGTTCAATTCTGAGCTTTTCTTCATCTGCTTCATCAACATTTCCTATTGAGATTTATAATTAGATTGAAAGATAAAATGTTTATATATCTTTTATATTACCTTTTTCGTATAATTGTTGATCAGGTCTTAATCTTGTATCAGTAATTGGTAACTTGCCTTGCTCTAATTCAGTCAATTCATTAAGTTCAGTAGCAAACTTTGTAAAACCAAAATATTTATCGGAATCTTTGATACCAGGTGGACGAGCATTCCAAATGACAGAAAGCTTGCTTTTATCCATGCCAATTTCTTCAGCAAGCGATTCACTCCATTTACCAACTATACGGCGTGCTTTTTTGTTATTAGAATCATAAAGTGTCGCAATAACATCATTTCGTTTAGTGGGAGCACCAAACAAACCACCGCCAGTGCCTTCTTTGAACGTGATAACAGCGTAATCACCAGTTGTTTTATTTACTACCTTGCATTCACCTGAATGTTCCAAGTATTTTTCACCAGCAATCATATTTTTCATCCAACTAGATGGCTTAAAGAATGTATAATGGTCGTCATGACCTGTCAATGTCACATGGAAACTGCCTTCAGTCATAAATTCCATTGATTTACCCCAGAATTTACTCTTAATTTGTGTTGATTGCCAATATTTGAAACCTTTTGCTTCGGCATGAGCTGCAATAATAAGTGGATTATGTGATACCTTTTCTGAAATGAATCGGAAGCCTTTATCAGGACGAATATTTTCATAAGTTTCAGTCATCATTGGGTTAAAAGGCTTTCGGCCAGTACGATATTGACTTGAAGCATAAGATGAGATTGAAAATACAGTTACGTACATGAGACGCTCCATAGCATCAGTTAATGTAGAAGCTTTTTCTAATAATTCACAATATTCTAATTCTTCACATGCTTTTTGAAGCATATTTAATGGTTCATTCATACTAATTGGCATTGCAATTGTGGATAAATCCTTGCCGACATTCTTTCTAAATACAGAAAGGGCTGATCCTGCATCTGCAACAGCTGGAGAAGGTAATTTTGTACGACGAGTACAATCGCTCATTGAAGTCAAATCCAAAACATCTGTATTACCATTGCTGCTGTGCTCTACAGTTTTAATCATGTTAATTACTCCATTTTTAGAAAAAAAAAAAAAAAAAAAAAAAAAAAAAAAAAAAAACTTGCCACTATCTTCATCACTACTCTCATCATCAATACTAGATCCTGCTTCGATTACATCATCTTCATCATCGCCACCACTAAGTACGATATCTTCTGCATCAAAGAATTGATCAGAATAACCAGACATACGAGAATATATACTAGATGAACGATGAATATGTTCATAATCTTCGGGAATAGTATCATCACCTTGTGTTTGCTGAGCATTATTTATAATAGGTGAAATGGAACCTGAACGACGAATGCCATTGGAAGCAAAATAGTTTTGTACATTCTTCCACTGAGATATTTGCTCGTTAGCATCTGCTAACATTTGCAATTTCTGATGATCTAATTTTTCCATTAATGGTTGTATTGCTTGTAAATCATTTCTCATCAAAACTTGCTCGAGTTCCTCAATAATATTGGCTAGAAATATGGTATTTTGTTGATGTAAGTTAGATGTGTCCAGTCCTTGCTCAATTTCGGCTTTGATTTTCTTATTATCTCCATAACGGGATGAATGACGCTTACTACCAGCAAGACTTATGCTACTTTTGTTGTATTCATCTTGAGGTACAGGAGGATCATCATGCTCACCATTCTTTCTACGGGTTTCTGTTAATGCAGATTGCCATAAATCGTAATCTGATTCGGTCAACGTCTTGAGATGATAGAGCATAGTGCCAGAATCAATGTTAATTTGACGTAAATTGGGATTGTATGATATTGTGGATACAAGAATTTGGATAGAACCTCGGATAACACTATTTTGAGATGTAGAATAGGAGAGTACGCCAGTAGGTGACAATGTAAACCAACGCTTAGCCCAACCTTGCATTCTCTTACGTTTCTTTTTCAATAACCAACCTGAGACTTCATTTTCTGATACTTTAACATCCTCAGGATTTCCCAATGCCACAGAATACGTCAATTTTTTGGGAGTATTTCTTGAAAATGTATTATCTTTTTTTTTTTTTTTTAGAAAAAAAAATGCATAAGCTACTTTTTTTCTCGACAAATTATCAATTCGCTTACCAAATACTAACACATAATTTCCTGGCTCCTCTACTACAAAAGTTCCCTCTACTTTTTGATCAGATGATTGAGCATGTTGAATAGGAATAATTTCATCCATGCCGCCTTCCTTCAATTTGATGGTAGCAACGGACTTTGAACGAGGTCTATTATTATGATGAATAGAATTGTTTTGGCTATGAATAGATTGGCTTGAAGAGTGAATGTAATTGGATTCAATATCATCATCTCCTACTGTAGATGTGGATTCTGTATAAAAAAAGTTTTAATTTGCGACATTTTTCTCCAGTTTTGCTTAATTAATTTTACCTTGACTATTGTTTCTATTTGTACCTAATTCTGAAGGGAAAGACATTTGTCTCTTTTGCAATTGCTGTTGAGCCCGGAATACAATTTCAGAAGAGTTTGGTAAAGGTTCTTTGCCTTTACGACGAAACAATCCAAATGCAATATTATTCTTTTTTGTTGTAAAAGACCATCTTATGACGGTACCTTTTGTAGGTACGTAAATATTATGTAAATATGAATCTCTCGGCTGAACTTGTACCACTTCCATATCTTTTTGTAATTTTTGAATAAATGGAAAAAAAAAAAAAATAAAAACAAATGAAAAGAAAAATAAAAGAGAGAACGGGAAAAGGGGTATATTTATATAATGTAATAAAATGAGTTTTATTATTAGCAACTTACTACCGAAATTTGATATACAGATTACTATTGTACAGGCTTGTCATCATTAAACCACCATTTTAGGACCTATTTCGTTTTGTCTATAGTTTCCTTTATCAAACTAAACTTCTGCTCTTACTTCTCACATGCTACGCAAGAACTACATAATATCCTGTTTCTCTATTTGGTTAATCAAATACACGTTCTTTGATAAAAAGGTAATTGAAATCTATCACTAATTTTTTTTTTTAGTAAAGCATCAAGGAGTTTTTTCTACTGCTTCTCAAAAGGATAAAAAGCATGAAATACCGGAAACGGGTTTTTCAACATGTCGATTATATTTTAGCATTTTAATTTTGAAAAAAAAAATATATGTTGCATACAAATTGCAATATTTTGATTTTAAAAAAAGCCGAAAAATGAAGTTTTTTTTTTTTTATTTGAAAACAAAAAAAAAGATTGGATGAAGATGGGGTTATATTATTTAAGCACGTTGACGAACAACAAGGTCCAAGAACTATTTGAATTAATGTTAATAACAAAATTTGAAAAAAAAAAAAAAAAAAAATGCATGAAAATGTTACCTGTTCATAATTAATTTGAATCCAACCATCTTGGTCATTATCGAATTGTCTGAAAGAATCAGTCAAGGTCTTCATGGTAACGCAAGCTTGTACAAAGTTATCGAATGTAACATCGCCCTTTCCTGTATTTTTAATAGTAGCTGTTAATATTGTATTGTTAGAAAAAAAGAGAATTCCCCTATCAAAAAAAAAAAAAAAAAAAATACATTACCATAACGATCAAACTTTTGAATCAAAGTAGCAATAAATTTAGGTGAAACATTGAAACCAAATGATCTTAAAGCATTACCCATTTCAGCTTGGTTAATACTACCAGAACGATCAGCATCAAAAGCTTGGAAACATCTCTTCCAATCTTCAATATATTTCCATAAACCAGAGAACTCATTAAAGTTGATTGTACCACTGTTATCTAATTTATAATAACAAAATGTTAAATTCTCTCTGCCATGTTTCTTTTTTCTTTTTTCTTTTTTTAATAGCTTACCAGTATCAAACATATTTACCATTAAACGGACAGTTTCGATATTGAAAGGGCTCCAATCACCATTAATTAAAGCTCTTTGAAGTTCATCAGCAGAAAGTTGACCAGAACCGTCAGTATCTATTAATTCATAATGATATAAATATACATTTGTCAGATATCGGGTTTTGTAATTATAATTTGTACTAACCAACTGCTTTAAACCATGAAAAGAGTTGTTGATCAACTCCAGGAGGGGGTCCAGAGGGAGGAGGGGCTATACAATATTTATAAGCAATTTGTAGATGATATTCACATTTAAAAAACTTACCACTGCCGTAGTTTTGTTGTTGGGCCTGTCCTTGTTGGCCATAGCCCTGTTGGCCATGTCCTTGTTGTTGTTGATAGCCTTGTTGCTGATAGCCTTGTTGAGGAGGTCTTTGGCCAGCAGGAGGGGGAGCTCCGTAAGATGGTGGTGGTGGTTGGTAAGACATGTTTTTTTTATATAAAAATAAATTGAAATAAAAGAAGAAGAAAGAAGAAAGAAGAAAACTAAGCTATACGCGAATAGAAGAGACTTTATTTATACAACACATGGATGACCCTCATAAATGTACCCACAAACATAATAACCCCGCCCCGAGAACCAAAAAGAAATGGAAGAGAAAGAATAATTTATTTACATTTTTGCATTATTAGCTGTACTGTATGTTTGCCATTTCTTATCGTTAATCCAAGCATGAACTAATGTAGATGCAAGTGATCCTTTGGGTGCCATTGAAAAAGTAGAGCTTAAATCACCTTTCAAAGCTGCAATTACCTCTGAACGAGTAAACCATTGAGCAGATTCCAATTCATCATCAGAGAAATGAATATCTGTAGATGACGCTTCGGCAATAAACCCAATCATAAGAGAATTAGGGAATGGCTAAGGAAAAACGAATGAATATATATTAGGACATAAATTTTGCTTGGCATTATTTTACCCAAGGTTGACTACTGTGATAGGCCACACGATCAACAATTACGCCAGTTTCTTCAAATGCCTCACGGCGTACAGCCTCTTCAAGAGTTTCTGCCGCTTCAACAAAACCTAAAATTTATTTATAATTATATTGGGTATTTCTTTCTTTTGTATCCAGACATACCTGAAATGCAAGAAAACATCTTTTTAGGCCATCTCTTTTGGCGACCCAACAAGATTTTATCACCATTAGGATGAATGATGCAAACAATAACGACAGCATCTAGTGTGTTTGTTAGTTTAAAAAATGCCTTTTATATCAATAAAGCAATAAACTACCTGTTCTAGGATAGGCAAAGTTTTGAACGCCAATGTGGCTAATGCATTTTTCATTTGCTGTAGGACAATTACGTTTATAACCCGCTTCTTCAGATATTGTACGTTTGCCACAAGCTGAACAGAATTTAGTTCTAGTATTCCAATCAACTACAAAAAAAATTGTCAAAAATAAAGAAAAACAAAGGTGGCTCATTCTTTTATTTTTACCCATAGCAGCTGCTTGTGCAATGATGGCACTAACTGACTTTTCCATGACAAATGCACGTGGAAGAGTGGGAGAAAACTCGAGATTTTGCAATTCAAAGCCTATACACTTTTGAGTAAATTTGTAATGAATATGCACTTCATTTGCTTATACCTTCTACTATTTTACTGTATTCTTGTTCATTAACACCCTGAGGCGTTAAATCAAGTGCCCAAATAAATTCACCATCTTCTCCACTACCTTGACTTTCATCTATGCCAAGAAAAATTAAAATAATATCTGTATTGTTTGTAACAACATCGTTATCTGTGTAAACTCTATCAACAATAGATGACACTTGATCATAACCAACATAATGCAAGTTTCCTTCAGAGTCATACATTGCTTTTAATCCGTTCAAAATCAGGTATTTTGCTTTGGATGAACGAGCAAGTTTGGCAAGAAATTCAGGTTTTCCACGATTCCAACCAAATCTTATCAAAATATTGAGTATCATTATAACCTATTTCGATATTTGACCCTTCTTACCTGTTTAAGGGATTACCAGCAAAAACAGCAGTGTAATTTTCTGGGAAAGGAGAACTATCTGTAACTGTTGCTGAACCTGTGGCCACAGGTGCTGCGACAGTCAATAGCTTTGCAATTTCGTCATTTCCCCAAAAACTAGCCACTTGAGCTGCGGTTTTGCCTTCTCCATTGACAATGGATAAATCTGCTTTATTATCTTTTAAAAACTTGGCTGACTCTATTTGTCCAAAACGTGCTGCAAAGTGGAGCGGTGCCCAACCACGCTCATTCTTATCGTTAACGAGTTTGATGTTTTTCTTTAAATAATCTAAATCTCCTTCTGCTGCTGCTTCAAATATTGTTGTGCTCATTTTTTATTTTAAATTTGCAAAAAAAGAAGTACATTAATATTTCAGGCACAAGGACTTTAAAAGAATATATATATATATATATTTTTTCCCTTCGGGCAGACACTTAGTAAGCGAGAAACATACTTTAATAAATGTACCGCTATGGGAAAAAAAGGTGTAAAATGAGATATAAGCTACAACTTTTCTAAAAAAAAAAAAAAAAAAAAAAAACTATGGCATTCGCTGCAGAAACTGTTTTACATGAAGATGTTATAACTTTATAACACTCTCACGTAAAGAAACAAATAACTGAAAATCTTAAAACTGCTATTTTCGCATTTTTTCCTATAGTGTATTATTCGTATTTGGCCTCTGAAAGCAGAACAGTGGGCAGAACTCTTTCAAGACCCAAATTTCAAATTAGTATACTGTATCTCGTCAATGTCGGCTTCCAATGACTCGTATAGAGAGAGACCGTTGCTTACGATGGCGATTTGGTTGGCTTCCTCTAGGTAAACCACAACCCTGCCCATTCCACCCGTCTGAGCTGTTTAACAAACGACACAGCATCCAATGTTTACAGATGCATACTCGTCTGTTTCTACCACAAACAATTGAGGATCCACTTTCTTTTCTGCCGAATAAACTACCACAAAAAACAAAGAAAATCCCTGAGCTCTCAATTACTGCATGGCTTATCCGTTGGCCTGTTATCTGTTCAATACTTTATGAGATGAATATCTGGCCCATAACCAACTCCCAGTTCTTGCTCACAATCCCGGTAATCTTTTTGTCCAACAACTCTCCACAAATAGATCCTAATTTCTGATATATTTATTATCACCCTCTTATTATTACATTTTACTTTTGCATTTTCCCAATAATCCCAATTGGGTTTTTTTTCTATCCGTTATCACTTTTTGACATGTCCAGGGCAAATAAAGCATATCAAAGATGTTACGTGCCCACTGGTTATTTTTATTAAAACTATTATAAATAAAATTATATGTTTAACCGTATCTCGTCAATGACACTAAGGCCTCCTGTATGCTCCCAGAGCATATAGATGTACTCAAACGAGACCGTCAATAACCTAATGAGGACATCAATGTGTTCATACGAGAGCATCTCAGATATTTACTGAAACGTCAATTAATGAAAAGTTAAAAAAAAACAGTATTTCAAATATAAATTCCTTTTGCTTGGTTAGTTACAAACTTTTTTAGTGTGGAGTATTATTATGTACGTCAAATATTTCGAAAATACAGTATGCGTATTTAAATTTTCCAAATTTTTGAAGCTTCAAATTTGATGTGACCACAAGCACATCGATATTCTTTAAAAAAGAGCATTTATATGTACTATAACTTGAATTTGATGTTCAAATATTCTGCTACATACTACTATAATTTTTTGGTGAATATACCTGCAAATCGAACCAAAAACTGAATGCAGAAAAGTTGTTCGTATCACCATTTACAGTATATATCTCTACAACGGCCAAATTTTTCTGCTTATTAAGAGAATAAATAGCACTTGCACGCTTATATTATCAGTATAAAATTTCTTGGCAGATATATGTGTGGAATATATCCACTTTTGATTTCCATTTCATCTGATGTTAGAGTTATAG
>JAEPRC010000982.1:0-14291 GCA_016758945.1 Mucor plumbeus
TCCGCTAAATTATTATGAATCACCAAGGGAAACTGGTTTTACCCAGCGTTGGCTTTATCTAATAAGTGCACCCTTTCGTAAGTCAGGGTTTTTTTGCATGTATTAGCTCTAGAATTACCACGGTTATTAAACCCTAGTAATTAATAAAATGTCATAAACTGTAGTAATTAATTAATAAAATGTCATAAACTGTCATAGACTGTCTTAAATTGTAGTATTTTAAATGTAGTTGGTTAATGTAAATTCAATGAGAATTATAGATAATTTCAATGGCGTAATTTCAATGGCGTAATTTCTACATAGAAATTTATTTACAATTTATTTCTACATAGAAAAATTTATTCGTTTAATATTTCTACATATAAATATTTATGTATATTTTCTCCGTGTAGATATTTTTCTCCATGTAGATATTTTTCTCCATGTAGATATTTTTCTCCATGTAGATACGTAGAGTAGAATTTATCAAATTGGTTGGTAATATAAATACTGTTTGAATAATTAAATTTCATCTTTTCATCAAACTTTTTTTTTCAATATGCTTACTCTTAATTCTTCTTTATCAAGTGTTTATGATGGCGTTAAAATCAAAGTAGATAAGATACGTGTGTCTGGCAATTGTCGGTTTTCAAATGCTGGAACGGATTTCACTTGTTATTTCAGTCATCCGTCAATGATTCTCTATTTCTGTGCTTATTGTACTGCAGGTACATATCACCGTGTTTCTGGATTGATGGCAGTATCTTCCTATAATAGTTCTAGAAGCAATCGAGCAATGTATAATATGCGGGTATCAGTACAAAAAGTCAGTCGCTGTAGTGTAGTCCGCGGTCTTCAGGATGAAAACGATTACGAATTGAATATAGCTGGTGTTATGGAATCCCTAAAATTAAAATTTCTGTTGTATATATTTATCATGCAAAAATGGAGTGAACTTTTAGGAAATGCTGGGGAAATAGTAGTTGGCCATGTCATTTTGAATTTTGACGATGGTGATAAAGATGATTTCGCTGATGAGATAATGAGAATGAAGCGGGAGTTGGTCGTTAATGATATGATGGCTGCTGATAGTATAGATCCCATTATTGAAGTAAACGTCGAGGTCAAACGAGTAGGACGACGACCTGGTAGTGTTATCCATAAGAATATAGAAAAAGAGATTAATTCAAGAATTGCCCCTATTAACTTGGAAACATTGGCTAGTGCTGAAAACATATTTAATGCAGAAACCCCACTTATATTGAATTTATTGCCTGTTGTAGAAAGTTCTGTTTCTACAAGTTCCACCGATTAGTAGTTATAAAAGTCTATTATAATATAAAAATTTATTATTTGTATAAAAACCTGTTATAAAATAAATATTACTTGTTATGTTACTTTACTTATTTCGTTTTAACCCTTTTTTTTTTTTTTTAATCTTTTCAATTTTTTATAACTACAAAAAATGAGTTCTATTTTAAATGAAAAACAATTAAAGGATGTTTTAGTATTTCATTCTTATTGTATGTACGCCGCACTTGGTTATTGTGCTGTTTGCATCAAGGTATTGTATCCAGATATGGTTAAGTTTTCCAGTTTGGATATTGCAGAGGAAGATTGGCCATGTGTTAGTTGGGATATAAAGCCTTTGACTTCATGGCCGAAAGAATGGAAAGAGATTGATAATCGTTATGGTGGTTCTGTTACGAAATTTGATGTACAAGGTATAATCGTATGTAATAGTTGTGGAAAATTGGATCCACCTTTTACAGAAGCTTGTTTGCGTTATCCTGGTAAAATTATGGTTTGACATATTTGGTATTGTGTATTTTAAGTATTTGTTTAGGAAAAGTGTTGCCTATTGTAAAAAAGTTGAATTATCGAGAGAAATCTATTTTGTCCCCTATAAAATTAATGTCTCAAATGACTAGAAAATCGTCTATTTATCGTGGTAGGATAGGACATTATGAGCTTAAAGGTTATGTGCAATTAAGACATAACTATGAATTTGCAAGTATGGCATATGGTGGAACGTTAGGCCTTTCATTTAGAAGAGGTGCAGAGCTAGAAAATGTAGATATGAGTAGAGTGCAAGAAGCATATCGTGAATTAGCTGACATGAATCCTTTGTTGAAAAATTACGTGAATATCAATAGAGCTGAATCAGTTGTAGATTATCATGTCAGAGAGAATCAACAATATGTTTCATTAAACAACAGTTGGAGGGATAATATATTAATGCCAAATAAATCTGTTGCACCTTTGGCAGGAATAGCTGCTCTAAATGAATTAGTAGTTGGATACTGCCATCAAATTAGGGTTTCCTGGACTAATGAGCGTTTTGTTTACATATTTTTTTACAAATGGAACAGGCCATTATTCAATGGTAGCAAAAAATGTCTCTGACGTATATGATGATAAAGACCATGTTGTCTCCGAGGATAGAGGTGGTATTGCGGTAGCAAGTCGATACAATACATTCAATAGTTATATCAAGAAACAAATGTTGAATGCTGATCGCAAATTCGCAAAAGATCCTTCATTTTTATTTTGGGCATTTGATATGAAGGAAAAGTCAAATATACATTCACCTCAAAGATTTACTGTCAGAACTAGTGGAAAAGAATATCAAGAGTGATATTGTAGATGATAGAGGAAACTTTAATTACAGTAAAGTATCAATAGTTCCACATACCATTAAGACCAGTTACGCATATAAGAGAAGTCATTATTTGGATTTAAAAACAATTTGCGATGAATTAGGTCCACCGCAGTTATTTTTGACATTTTCTTGTCATGATACTGCTCTCCAGATGAAGAATGCAACTGGTATAAAAGAAACTTGGAAGGATCCTATTCTTTTTGCAATGCATTTTCAAAGAAAGTGGTTAAATTTTTTAATGAATATGTATTGAAAAAGTGGGAGAGTGAAATTGGAGGAATTAAAGATTTTTCTTATGTTATGGAGATTCAAGGTAATTTCTTATATATATATATATATATATATATATTAACAGTTTTATTCAGATCGTGGAGTCCTCATAAACGTTTAGTTTTGTGGACAAATAAAACAGCCGATGAATTAATTAAAGACGAAACCATTGTTTGTGCAAAAATGCCTTCTGTCAGTGATCCATTGCAATTATTAGTTGCACGACATCAAATACATAGATGTAATGTACGATATTGCCAAAAAGGAAATCCCCTTAATCCTTGTCAATTTAATTTTCCTAAACCAATATCAAAAGTGTCTGAATTTGATAAGGATGATCATGCAATTTACGCTCGTGGTGCTGAAGATGTATTGGTAAATCCGTATAATCCGTACTTGTTAGCTTTATTTGAAACAGATATGGATATTCAAATTAATCAGGGCCCTGCAGCATTACATTATCTTGCGAAATATTTAACAAAAATGCAGGATGATATTGAATTTCAACTTGTAGCAACTGGAAACCAAGATGTGTTTGTAGGCTACCACATGAAAAGTAAAATATTTGGATCGATTGAGGCAGCATTCGATATTCTTGGTTTACATAACTGGCACAAGATGATATTTGTGGTGTTCGTGCAGACATAAAGGACCCTAGTATTGATAAATCTTCAAAATCTATATGGAAACCTAATATTATAGAGCAATATCAAAGTAGAGAAGGCGGTGTTGCAATTCAAACGTTGTTATTAGTAGATTTTGTTTCGTATTATTATCCATGTGCTCGAAATTTAAAGAATTACTATCGTGGACAAACAGAAACAATGGTTTATCAGGAAGAATATGGAAAGCAGTTGCCACTTGGTTTAATTTCTGGTGAAAACGTATATCGTTTGCGTCTCAAATCTCGTCGTTTTTGGCGAACTAGATTAGTTAATGCGATGGTTGACAGTGAAACCTATTATTATCAACAAATACTGATACATATACCGGTTTATGGTTGTATGTTTATCGAGTTGAAAGAAAATATTATGAAACCTGTTGGTGGCACTGTAGATTATGTATATAGTTGGCGTGAGTTTTACAAACGATTAGTTTCTGATGGAAGAATACAATATGATGATATTGTTCCTCAAGTGTATTCAGAATTCATTTTTGATAAATCGAACAATTTATCTTTGTTGGAGCACCAACAACGAGTATTTGATATTATTATACACAAGATTATGAATCTTAATGATAATCTTCATTGGATATTTGGTGGTGAGGGAACTGGCAAGAGCTTTCTTTTATCAAAGTTTAGTAAACATTTTGCGGATGCTGGGTTTGAGGTTGTAAGATTAGCATTGACTGGAGTTGCAAGTTACAATATACATGGTGAAACTGTGGATCGCTTTTTTGGTACAACTAATGATAGAGACGAGGTTAATAAAGTCAAACTAGATGATCATGTAAAGTTGTATAAAAAAACAGTTTTCTTGATAGATGAAGTTTCAATGATAACAAAGGAGATGTTGGAATCTATTTCTTCTGCGTTAATCCAAGTTACTGGTGGAAATAGAGTCTTTGGTGGAGTTGTGATTATTTTGTTTGGCGAATTAGGACAATTGTTGCCTGTAAATTCAACTGATTATATCTGGAACTCTCGTTTGTTTTTACAAGGTTATAAATATGCTTTACGAAAAAAACATTAGACAGCAAGATGATTTGGATTTTCAAGCTATTTTAAATTTGGTAAGATTAGCAAGAGTTGAAGATAATGATACCATTGTGCGCTTTATTATGATTAGAGTGAAACGGGTACCTACTGGTCGTGTAAAACTTTTTACAACAAGAGATTTGGTTTCTAGAGCTAATCGAGAAGCTTTGGAGGATTTGACGTCAGAATTAGTTAGAATGGATAGTATTGATTATCCAAAAAATAATCGTAATGCTACTAATGCATTGAACTTTGAAAGTACGATGGTAAAAAGATTGTATTTGAAAAAAGGAGCATTGATTATGGATGTAGCTAATGGATGGTCAAACGGAACTTTGGGTGTTGTACTTAAAATTGGAGATGATTGGATTAAAGTAGAAAATGTTGAAAATGGTTCCACAAAAATCATTAGACGTGTTTATGATTATGTATCTGGGACTTTTTATAGTCGCCAACAACATCCTGTTATTTTGTCATATGCTTCGACTATTCATAAAGTCCAAAGTTTAACGTTATCAAAAGTGGCTATTTTTTTTTTCTGATATGCTTAGTCATGGTCAGTTGTATGTTGCAATGAGTAGAGTACAAAGAGCTGAAGATTTATATTTCTTTGGAGTAAATCCTGGTGATAAAGATCGTCGTTTTAAATTGCAAATTAATTGTGATGCTATTCAAGTTTGTGAAGATATGTAAAACTTTTAATAAAATCAAGTACGATGTAAAAAGTTTGACGTTCAACATTCAAAGATGAAAATCATGATGTTTGTAGTTCAAATGTATGGGTTCGAGTTTTATTTAAAGTATTTTACAAAAAACTATATAGAATGGGGGGGCGGGTGAATTGTTGTTTAAAAAAATATATAGCAATGGCAGTAATGGAGAGAGGGTGGGGGGATGAAATGTTGTGTGAAAAATATATAGCAATGGTAGTAATGGTGTGGAGGGAGGGGAGGGAAATTGGTATGGACTATATCAATTGGTTGGCCTAAATATAGGCAAGATACCATGTTCATCTTGAATGATTGTCATGGAAAATGCACGATATTCTGTACTATCTTCAAGTTTGTTAAGTATAAGATTCCATTCTGCATCACTGGCATTTTCAAGAGTGTGTATTTTTGTATAAAAACATAATAATGATGCGCCTCCATTTCCAACAATTTCTGATAGTTGGTGTACTCTTTTACATTTTCTTTTGTATTTAGAAAATGATGATGAGGATTTGCAATCAAGATTTGCTGCTAATTTTAAATTAAATTCTTTTATCTCTGATGATCGATTACCAAGTAAAATAAGGTCATGGATCTTTAATAATGACGCGAACATTGCTACTTGGCTTGCTGCTTTGGTAGTGTTAAATTTTTGGATTTTCTGATGTACCTCTTTACAATTGTCAAGGATATCTAAATCGGTTTTGTTAGGAACTTGTATTATGCTGTAAATATTAGTTGTGTTGTTGAGTGATAATACTTTTTTTTTCAGCATTTTGATATCTATAAAATCAATACAGGTTGATGAATCTCTAACGGCAGGTTCAAATAATTTCACACCAGCCTGATTAGCTGCTTTCAAGATAATTGATTTGGTTTTTTCTGTAAATTTTCTTTTTATAGTTTTGAACAAGGCTGTTGTTACAGCTAATGCTTCATTTTCAGTATTTATGTCTGAATCAGAGTTAGATTCAATGTTTTCTTCATATTGAATATCATCTTGGTTTTCATCTTGGTTGTCATCTGTCTCTTTGCTAATATTGTCTTTTTCTTCAATATTTTTACTTGGAGTATTGGCATTACTAAAATTTGTACTATCACTAAATGAATCATATTGATCAACTGGAGTAGTATCACAAGATTCTAATATTTCTTTTAATGTAGAGTTTAAAAATTCCTGTTCTTGAGAATTTGTTAAATTCGACATATGTTAAAAATATTTTTAGAAAAAGGAGAAAAAGATGTGTTAAAAGATCAAAAAGATTGATTAAATCAATGTGGGAGAATTTATTAACTATAAATATAACATTTTAACATTTTATTGCTTTTTAAAAATAACAATGATTATTGACGTAGCAATTTTTTGTAAAGCTCAAATTCAGCATAATGTAGAAACAAAAACTTATAGTATTCCATTGTATAATGTTGAGGATGGAAAGTTTTGGTATATAGGTGAAATCTCAGCGGATATGTATAATGAGTACATTGTTCCTTTGGACAACAAACCAAGGCATTTGTTTTTCAGTGGTATTTTATATGATGTTCCTATCATGGAAGACTACCTTGGCCTTGTAAATGAATCCAGACAACGTATACATATAAACACAATGAAAATTTTATTATCTGACATCTATGTGCCGGAAAGTTTAAAAGAGGAACTGATTGAAACCATAGTTCCATACCAATTTATTTCTGGACCTAGTAATGGGTATTATTTGGTTGTATTGAATGAACAAGAAAACGCTACTTTTCATGCTGTATCAAATGTAGACGTAGAAACTGGAGGAGAACATTTTGAACAAGATGCTACGGTTGAATACGATTTGTTTGGAGAAGAACAACAAGAAGATTTTGATCATGCCATTGGTGTTCAGTTAGAAAAAGTATCAGTAGATAAAGGCAAAGGTAAATTACAACCATCGGTTGTTATAAGACCACCAAATGTATTACATTCAGTATCTGCAAAAGTGTGGGCTGAAGGTCAAGTTGCTGGATTATCAGAAGAATCAGATACTGAACCAAGTGGATCAAATTTAAAGCGTGTTCGTTCTGTGGAAAGTGAAGATAGTAAAGCAAAACGTTTGTTGTCTAGTTTTGTTAAAAAATATAAAAAGAATTAAAAATAAAAGACATACTTATTGTTTTTGTTTTCTTTTTTTTTTTGTTTATATGAAAAAGAATTATCTCGTATATGTGAGGCAGTAACAGCTTTGTCTTCCACAATGTTCTTAGCTAAACTATGTTGATATATAATGTAGTATACAGCATAGACAAAGAAGGATTTTAATTCTACTACTGGTGAATATAATGAGGAAGGCTATTAATAACACAGTGCCTATTAAACTATGCAAAATATTACATTGAAGTGAATCAACAAGATGCCTTGTTCTATATTTGGTTGTGGAGTACCTAATGTAACATCATGAAGCCATAACCATAAGGTTGCTGTAACATGGAAATTTGCAGATATAAGAAATAATTGATATGAGAGGGTATTGCTGCTTAATTAAGTGTAATGATCACATTTTATGCAAATTGTATGTGCACATTTCACGTATTGTGGCCTTTCTAATCATTGTGCAGTTGATTATTTTCGTCTTCGTTATGATCGTTAGTTTTGAATATTTATATCTGGCATATGTTTATTATTGTTTGGATGTTGAACGTCGAAATTTCATTTTTTGATTATGTTTTGTATGCTCAATATCCTTATAAAGCTAATTGTTTGTTAAAATAACATCTTTGATATTTGCAAATGAAGGTATTGTTTCAATTTGAAATATTGTTTAGTATAATCTTTTTTTTTTTCTTTTTTTTTTGTTCAAAAATACACATGTCTCCCCTCATTTCTACATTTTTATTGTACAATTTATTATGGAATATGTATGGAAGACTAAATAATTAAAGTGATCAAATATAGTTTTTAACAAGACATAAGAAGATATGAAAGGTGTGGTGATTTTCGTTGTTGTAACTGTCTTGAATTTGTTATTAATAGCAAAAAGCCAATGTTGATATGGTTATACACAAAGAGTGTGCTATCTTATTTGGACAGGCCATTATTTTTCATTTTCATTATATATAAGGTAAATTGTGCAATTCAAAAAATAAAAAAAAATAGAATTGCAACAAATTACACCTCTCTCAAGCGATAGTTACAGTATTACATGATATTGAATGAAGTATTCCGCTACAAATCTATAATAGTTGAAACTATCCCATAAAACCTGAGGCTGTAGCTTGATTCAAATGGTGCCCATTTCAATGAAATGAGTGAGGCATTCTCACAGAGGGAACAGGTGGGTTTTATGGATCTACAAAAACCTGAGGCTGTAACTTGATTCAAATGGTGCTCATTTAAATTAAATGAGTGAGGCATTCTCACAGAGGGAACAGGTGGGTTTTTGTAGAGCGAAAAAGGATACAATAATAAAAATCTGTATCCTGGGGTTCTATAAAGCAAATAATTTGTTACGTCACTAATGCGTAGTAAAGATTTTTTTTTTCCTTTTACTTTTGAAAAATCTTTACGCAACATTCAATTATCTTTACTGTAACATTCAATTAATATTTACTGTAACATTCAAATATCTTTACTGTAACGTACAGTTAAAAGACATATTTTTTTCGTTTGAAACAATTGAAGAGTCAACCTTAATTGTACATTTTTTATTGGTTAAACTTTCTTGGTAATCTTATATAAAACACAGTCTAATTATAACATGAGTATTGACGAAGAAGGTATGATGTTGTGAAAGTTAACATTACAATTGTTTCTAACTTGGTAAACAGTGATTATAGGATATTTATATGAATTGAAAGATGATGAAAATAAAGTATTTTGGAATGAATTAGTTATTAAATGCAAAGAGCAAATCGTAGCATATGCTAGCAATACCAACAATAACCAACGAATAATCAAAGCGACATGGGTTCAAACCGTTAAGGAAATTGCTGGGAAATACAATATCGCAATTGTGCATAATGAAAGGGATAATTGGCATATTATTTTGAATGCCTTGTCAATAAAGCAATCTAGCAGTGAAAGTCTAATCACTACAACTACAACTACAACAACCACCAAATCTTCTTCGTCTAAATCAACTCTTGGTACTCCCTTAAATGAAGACAAAAAAGCTACTACTTTGGCCATTTACAACAAAATGAAACAAGATCAAAAATGGCGGTTAAGTTCGGGTAGATTTGTTGAAGAAGTTATGCTAGATTTTGCTTGTAAATTGAAGTTTGAACAGTAAGTTGATCATAATATACATTATTTGAATTTAGGCTAATTCATAGTATAACCCTGCTTGTAATGTTGTGTTAGATTTAGAGGATGGAAATTGGGAAGAACAGTTTACGGAGGTAGAGTTGGAGGAGATAAGCAGCCATTTTATCATGGATGATATTGATGAATTGCCAAGTCATATGCAGCATTTTATTGATAATGTACCTGTTACGGATAATATTCTGGAAATTTTTACCTATGTTAGTTGTCAGTTTGTGAATCCTGAAACAGATCCGGACTTGTATTGGTTAAAATCTACATTAGAATCAGTTGCATCTATGTTTATTACTAAATATTTGCCAATTACTGATCAGCAAGAGAGAGATTTGATTCGTCGTGTCTGGAATTTTATAGATATTGCTTATGATAGTAGTATTTTGAAGTTTAGAAGTGAGAAGCAATGTCGTGGCTCTAAGGTGTTCAGAAACAAGAAGAGAAAAATTTCAGCTGTTGATATAATGGGCAAACAATTGCATGGACAAATTCCCGATATGCTAATTTTCTATGATAAGTGGGAATTAGGAATGGCAGAGGTAGCAAAGGAGGAAGCCAATACCAAGGAAGTTGTTGAAGGAGGTAAAAAGTCGCTTGATATCATGAATTCGATGTTCTTGAATGTTGTGGATTTGCATCCCTTATTACAATGTGAGATGAAAATTACTGGTTACCTTATCTCGAAACTTAAACTGACACCAATGGAATTATCAAACCCTTTTGGATATGTTAAGGTTGTTAAGAGAGGCAATGGAAGAGAGATTGGGAAAAATTCTGAGAGATTAAAAAGTTTATTGATACCCCCCTTTTTTTTTATGCATTATATATAATAAAGTACTTTTTAGTTTATACAATGACATGTCAACAGTTATTGAAATTTGAGAATTGTCGAGTTTAGTTGTAAATGAATTGAGTTGTTTTGCTTGTTATTACTATGGGATCAGGAAGAATCAAGAGTTCTTCCTGAATTTAATAAAATGAAAATGAATTAAGTACTGTTTTATTATTATGAGCTTATAGTGAAAATGTATGTAGTAATTAGATGAATGTATTAAATGTAAATTATAGTATAAGTAGACGAAAATATGGATATTCTATAGTGGCATTGAAAATTAATAATATCGGTACTTAACGCATTGAACTGGATGTAGGCACACTACATTCGATACTAAATAAAGAATCAGTGGCTACATACACTACATTTACATTAGTTAATTGTTGTAATTAGGGCAGAAAATCGAGTGGACTGTCGCTAGCACAAGGCCATGCGATCCGCTAAATTATTATGAATCACCAAGGGAAACTGGTTTTACCCAGCGTTGGCTTTATCTAATAAGTGCACCCTTTCGTAAGTCAGGGTTTTTTTGCATGTATTAGCTCTAGAATTACCACGGTTATCCAAGTAGTAAAGAAATATGTCACGTAGATCATAACTGATTTAATGAGCCATTCGCAGTTTCACAATATAAATTTATTTATACTTAGACATGCATGGCTTAATCTTTGAGACAAGCATATGACTACTGGCAGGATCAACCAGGTAACTAAATGAATAAGGACACTATATCAAAAAGATATAGATGAAAGAACAATAACTAGGTTAATGTTCTTACCCTTTATTTCAAGTTACATGGAGTTCAATTAATAAAAATCAAACTATAACAGTTTCGTTGTTATTTTACTCGTTACCAAGTTACTTTAACGTCAAAACTATCACTGAACCTTTAGCAATCCTATCATTTTTCTTGCGAAATACTGAATCAGAATATAATATTCTAATCCTGCACTCACTCGATGGACTCTTGATTTCCACTAAACCTTGCGGTTCTGTTTTGTCAAGTTCGCCCAGTTGTATAGTATTATCATTATCCGAAATTGGAAAGCAATATACAATACCCAAATCTTCTCTAAACAATTCATTTCTGAAATGCTTAAATTAAACTGTAGGGAAAATCTTACCGAAGTTCGACTCCACTACTGAGTAGACTACTGTAGTGTTTCTATGTATAAAATACATAGAAACAAACAAAAGAATACTCTGATTGCGATCTGGATAGAAGAAGAACCATTAGCTTTTACACTTTTGTTTCCTCCTCTACATTAGTTGTTTCACTATTTCGGATAGTGTCAATATACAAATTGCAACTTTCATATAGTTTAATTGCATATCTGTGTTTAAATTTTTTTTTGGCACAAATGTCATTTAAAAGCTTCAAATATGCATATATTTAAACTGCGTTATGCCTATAATACTATCGGTACCCTTTAAATATAATTTTGGCTTTAAATAAATAAAGTATTTAGGCATAATTTCCACCAAAAATGTACATTTCTCTAAAAAAAAATACTAAGAGCAGTTTTTTCATTAAAAATAATTAAAACAAGTATATGAATGCTACAGATAAAACAAAAAATATAATTATTTCTTGTATCAATTCAAAAAATACATCAAATTCATCATTCATGATAAAACAAATTAAAAAATATAAAAAAAATGCAAAAACTACAGCAACCAGTATTCCCATGTGGTCCCCCACCATAGTACTGACTGGTCCAGATGTTGCTTAACTGCGGAGATCGGACGGGATCCGGTGCTTTCAACATTGTATGGCCGTAGCTTATAGTTTCTAAATATTTTACTAATATATTCATATTTTTTAAATACTAATTTGCCTATAATTGTTTAAATCAGTGTTAAAATTCAATTTTTTTTATGCAATTATATGTAAAATGCATTGCGCTACAAATTTGATTATAAATAGAGAGGGCATTTACTTGTCGTTTTTGATAGTTGTCATTGGTGTATGTTAATTTTCTATTATTTTAGTTTCAAATCAGTGCTAAAACTAAATTTTTTTATACAATTATACGTAAAATGCATTGCGCTACAAATTTGATTATAAATAGAGAGGGCATTTACTTGTCGTTTTTGATAGTTGTCATTGGTGTATGTTAATTTTCTATTATTTTAGTTTCAAATCAGTGTTAAAACTAAATTTTTTTTATACAATTATATGTAAAATGCATTGCGCTACAAATTTGATTATAAATAGAGAGGGCATTTACTTGTCGTTTTTGATAGTTGTCATTGGTGTATGTTAATTTTCTATTATTTTAGTTTCAAATCAGTGCTAAAACTAAATTTTTTTATACAATTATACGTAAAATGCATTGCGCTACAAATTTGATTATAAATAGAGAGGGCATTTACTTGTCGTTTTTGATAGTTGTCATTGGTGTATGTTAATTTTCTATTATTTTAGTTTCAAATCAGTGCTAAAACTAAATTTTTTTTATACAATTATACGTAAAATGCATTGCGCTACAAATTTGATTATAAATAGAGAGGGCATTTACTTGTCGTTTTTGATAGTTGTCATTGGTGTATGTTAATTTTCTATTATTTTAGTTTCAAATCAGTGCTAAAACTAAATTTTTTTTATACAATTATACGTAAAATGCATTGCGCTACAAATTTGATTATAAATAGAGAGGGCATTTACTTGTCGTTTTTGATAGTTGTCATTGGTACATGTTAATTTTTCATTATTTCAATTTGAAATGGTCTGATGAGGCACAAAAATCATTCGGAAAAGGTCATCATCTGGTGTCTACGATTTAACTATCAAATTAATGTAGCTTTAAAATTATATCATTAGATACTGTTAGAGTTGTAGGATATATTTGGAAGCTTACCGTCCATTTGGATCAATATTCATTGTTTTCGAGGACTTTTTTTTTCAGTTTCTTCATATTTTCAAGCAGGGAAAAGAGAACTTTTATCTTAAAAGCGTTTGCTTAAATCTTCAAAAACAACGGATGGCTAATTAAATTTGGATATATTGTTTATATAATTATTACACATCAGGTAAAACCTCAAAATTTAATTTTAAACTATTATATGATTTTATAAAAGCTTCTAAAGAATATCTGAAGAACTGCACGCAAAATGGGTGAAAAAAGTGCGCGTTTGAATTTTCCCATTCCCACAACAGCCCAGGGAGACTAAAATAATTTTGATTCTATAGAACAATGCTAGAAGTACCTACCACTGCAATGGAAGCTCATTTGGATTTATATTCGGTGAGAGCTAGCTAGTTTACTGACCATAGTAGGTAAAAATAAATAACAGATAACCAACCTGTTGTTCAAGTTTGCCGAATACACAATGGCTCACGAAAGTTGATATCAAATATGAGTGTAGTACATAACTACAACAATGTTTATGTAGAGTGGCAGTTTATTTGGGCTGAAATTCGGCGAGGTAAAAAATTTTTTATAGTCGTAAAAAGTAGATTTCAGATAGTTTTCAAATTTTTTCGCCCAATATTGGGTCTAACCCTATCAAAATTTTAACATACATATGCCTCTTCTTTACAAGCCGTTGATATATGATCCAAAATAGAGTAGCTAATACCAAAATATAGGCGCGCTGGCTCATCATGGACCCAACTGATCTAAAATTGGTTAAAAAAAATTGGGCCCCAAAATTAAAATGCTAATTTTTTAAAGTCACTATGTAGATCCTATTAAGTGCTACTCTACCATTTTTGTTTCATCAAAAAATATTGATTTTTCGTTGAGATAATCAAAATAATAGCTCACAATACAGCTTAAAACCTATACTGACTGAGCTTCAAAATCGATTTGACAAATTGATCCAAAAATGATCCAAAAATGATCAAAAAA
>JAEPRC010000983.1:0-14277 GCA_016758945.1 Mucor plumbeus
TTATCCATATTGATTTAACAAATCAGGAAAACAATATGTTGAGTGCTTTTCCTAGTTGACATGTTTCAAGTTTAGTATTTGTCTTGTTCTTGTTTAATTTGTTGATGGAAGGTCCGTGCCTGGAGACCTAATTATATTAAAAGCGCCGCCTATTAATATTGAGTTTGACATGAGTTAATTGTGCTACTGAGCCACATGGAAAAGTAGAATATCCGTAGCTGATACTTCCTTCTGAAGTATTGGTTATACTATGGATTTGCCCAAGCCACAATCATAGTATCTTGACTATCAGGTTAGGATGTAGATTTGTAGAAGGTGACATGATGGAATACAACACAGGGTAGTAAAATAGTTTTGTTCAATTCAAATACTTTAATTGGATTTACAAAAGTTTCTTGTATATTTATATGAGGAATCAGGAATTATATTATTTATTAAATTCAAGAACAGATTCTTTGAACATCTCGTTATTTGTGGTTTTTATCATTTTAATCATGCAATATGTTGCATGGCAACGGTAAATTTCATTAAATTTGCAGTAAATGACGAAGTTGTTTACTAAAATAAAAAAAATAAAAAATAAAAGCGGTAGAAATACAATTATAATTAGCTAAAGTTTTATTACAAAAGATTTCTGAAGATTAAATATAATTGAAAAAGTATGAGGGTATTTATAGTGATTTAGAGAACTTGTATACCATCAGACTTGAATGGAGTAATCTTCTAATTTTGAGTTGTTGTTACTAATATTATATTGAAAGGATAAATCATGCGAAGCATCGACCATAAAGGGTTATATGTCAAGTGCGACAATGTGGGCCTTTTGGGAGCTATTGACTATATCTATTTAGGTAACCTTGATTTTAAGGCGTGAATTCTAATGTGTGCTTGAAATCTTATTCATTGGTGGTGTAAATATGACACAGGGGAATAGTTGATTAAACCTAATATCTTTGTTATTATTATTTATTGAATTAGGTAAAATACTTCTTGGTATATATGTCATTTGTGTAATCGATTGCACTGTGATCAAGGGTGCTATCGTTCACACGACATGTATTGGTTCAAAAGTATTTTGTATTTTCGGATGCGTTTGTTATTGTGTTTATTTTGAGTATCTCTTTATTATTGCTGCACTTTAATATTTCAAGTAGCATGAACTCTGTGAGTGATACTTGTAAATTAAGTTATTTTATGATTATCAAGCTTTTAGTATGTAATTCCACTGCAAAATTCACAAAATAACATTTTTTATCTCTTTCAAATATTAGACTAAATACAAATATACTACTACAATCCAAAAGGAAATTAACATTCCCTCGAATTGTTAATGTGCGTATGTATTGTAATGAAACATACTTCGCCACGCCGTTTTATAAACGGAATTGCTTCCATATGTATAACAGCGGCAAACACTTTACAACAATTACATGTTACGTGAATTAATTTTAATAGTTAGACTATATTAATAGGTAAAATTGCATTGAAAACAAAGACGATAATAGTAATGTTATAATTGTAATTAACAAATTATATTCATTCTGTAAGTACAATATGTCAAAGGGACAAAAAAAGGGACAACGGTGAAAGGTAAACTTTAGTTGAGTGAGATATCTGCTACGTGCATAATAGACAATTTATTTTTTGGCTTGGTGATATGAAGTTGTATTTAGATGATCTATTAGAATTAGGAATTACCGAATTACCAGTTTAGAGTATTTGTCAAACCATGATGTTTGACATGCAAATCATTAACCATTAAAGACGAGCCGAGCTTTAGACGAGCTTGGTCAAAACTCGTGAGACGAGTCGAGCCTTGTGCTACACGAGCTCGAGCCGAGTTTTCAAAAAAGCTCGTTTGAGGAAGACGAGCTTTTGACTACTTTTCAAAAAGCTCGTACGAAAGATACGAGCTTTGTATTATTTACATTTTATGACAATTAGTAAATGATATAATATTACGAAACATTATAAGTTTGCCTTACTTTAGTCATTTATCGCTTGACAGACAAAATAAAGCACTTCTGCCACATTTGAGTTTTTGAAAAAAAGTCAAAAGCTCGTCTTCCTCAAACGAGCTTTAGTCTTTAGTCACACACAAGAAAAGCTCGTATGGGTTGAACGAGCTTAAAAAAAAGCTCGTTTAATTTTAACGAACCTCGAAAAAAGCTCGGTAGGGTAAAACAGGCTCGGCTCGTTTTATATGCCTACAAATCATACAATGCTACATTCCATGCGGTTATCATCATGCTACTATGGGACTATAGAAGCATGATTCTATTATATTCACACAATATTCATATGTTTATTCTAATTATACTATTATTCACATTTAATCCACTCATCTAATTAGTATATAAACCCTCTCTATAAGCTCATAATAAAACGGTACTTTTTACGTTGAATTTATTTTTAAACTAGTCTCGATAAATCATTAGATATACGTACAGTCAAACCTCGATATAATAAGGTCCCTCAATTATAACGGAAACCTCAATATAAAGGAGCTTTTTGTATCATGGATTAAGGATATGCTGTGATTATCTAAGATGCCTTTATTCCTTTCTTAAATTGAAGAAGTTGATCTGTGTTGTGCTGAACTAGGTAGTATTTCCTCACATAATAAATTAAAAGCCATCTTATTTGAAACCATGCCATGCAATCCAAATAAGAGATTATGAATATATTATAAATTATAAACAATCAAGGGTATCCTAAAATATCAAAGATACTAAGGATATTCGTAATGTGTTGTATCATAAATCATAAGTAAAAAAACCTAAAATACATGCGAATCAAATAGAATACTCGGAACCAATGAATAATGGTCCAAATGGACTGAAAGTTTTAAAATACATACTACAGTTTTAGCAGTTTCAGAAACAAAATTTTATCATTCTATTGTTTTTCTGGTTAAATCGTTGGAATCAAATACCCACTTTTTTCAAGTGTGCTTTGGGATTAGTAAACCATTTCAAGTTAAAAATAATAAATCTGTCAAATCTAGTAGCATATATGGCAATGCCAACTACCAAAATCTATAAGTAAACGTTCTATTTATGTATAATTAAAGTTGTAGCGCAGTACACGATTTATGTATATGTTTTAAAGAAAGTTGTATTTCAAACATCAATTTAAATATAACTGCAAGCAAATGACTACCAAAAAAAAAAAAAAAAAAAAAATAAAAATAAACCTTTGTTTCTCAAATAAACTGCTTTACTAAAAAGTGCGTAGTTAACAACCAAACAAATAGTAGACTAACATCGTCTGCTGGATATATTTTAAAAAATAAAATTTCTGATGGAGTTATTGATAAAACAAGTTTTAATGATAGTTAATTGTTTAGAAGCAAACCTCATCAACAAAAAAATATTTATTTTATTATTAAATTTCGAAAGCATTCTCGCTTCAGCATTTTATAAACAGCCGTTGGAAAAAAGGATATACAAAAGCATCCTATCGCTGGTAACTGTATTTATTAATTTGTATTTTTGCGTACTGTATCTAATACACGATATAAATCTCCTCAATATAGATTATATATACTTTATTATGAATAATTTTTGTTCATATTTTTGGCTCATTTTACACAGTGAATAATATATAACTAAGAGTGGCGGTATGATACTGCTTGGTAAATAACAATAATGCTAAATACTGTATCTGTTGATGTATATCTTAACTTATTTTTTGAATTACTGAATACTTTTTCATGATTACACAAAAATATTTAGATATAAAAATGGCTTTTTTAATCTTGATTTTGTCACCTCAACTCCATTTAGGGGTTGATATTGTTTGATATTTTAAAAGTATACCTCGACTTTGAAGTTTGAAGGGTTTTCGTACGCTTTTTAAATGCTATTGACAAACAAAACAATAATTTGAAATAAAATCCCAAATTTAAAGAGAATAATAGAGCTTTTTTTTTATTCTTTTTGACATGGCATTGGACGGAATGGGGAAAAACGGGGCACATTTGATTTAACTAGTACGGAACAAATTGACCAACAATGCTCTAAATTGTTGGAAGGCAACTTCCACTTCATGATGAGGAGTAGTGTTCTTCCCAGTGGCAGAAGCATCATTTGAGGTTGTCGTTGATGAAGGATTTAATAAATCTGAAGATGTAGTTGTTGAAATTGGTGGTGGTGTTGTGCCATTTCCTGTTGATGATAACGGTGTTGTTGCAGCTGCTGACAATGATGAATCCTTTGGTAAAACAGTAACACCCATAGTATAAATATCAGGTCTACTGGGCAACAAGAACTCTATGTTTCTCATGCCTCCGCCACCCATACTTTCAGCTCTATCTAAGCCTTCATTCTGTACACGTTTTCCACTTCTAGAATTCTCAATCAAAAATCCCTTAATACATTTCATTACGACTTCACCGCGTTTTTGAAGCCACGATTGATGATGATCCATTGTCATGTAATGATCTGGTTGTTCAATGAATCTATCTGGTAAGAGCAATAAGGGAATAGATAAAGATGAAATGTCAAATTGTGTAGTCATCTTCAAAATGTTACGAAGACCTATAATAAGCGCATGGCGATTTGAGAGGTCTGCTGTAGTGATAGCTACTCATAAACAGTTAGTATACTACATTTTTCAGTTCAAAATAAACCAACTAACCTGCACTATTGATTAATAAATGAAAAACAACCTGAGTACTCGGCAAATTCGAATGCTTAGTGACAAAAAACGATCCCTCCGCCACTGAATGGTCTTTGAAATCCTCTTCTACAACACTCAATTGTGTCTCGATATCACCAAAATGGAATTCGGTTGATTCTTGACAGCGTTCAAAAAGAGCCTTATTACTGCCTTTACCTGTCTTGTACAATCTCCAGCCCTCAATAGGACGTCTTGTCAATTCGTTTACCTCAACAAGTACAATAGCAGCACTCAAATGACTAGTATATAATTTGGTAGCGGTTTCGGCTCGATAAGCCATTTCACGAGGAGGATCGTACATGGGGTGAAACACTTCACTAGCTTCATCCGTTACTAACAATCTTAAATTATGAGAGGATTTGATCTGTGCTGTACCCATCATAATGGTAAATGATTCTACTAATTGTGGAGTTTGTTGTTGATGATATTGTTGCTGTTGACGACGAGCACGGCCTCTTAGTAATCCTTGCTTGATTTCATTTTCATCATTTTCAATACCAAAATTCTCCATAGCTTTACCTAACCAACCTCCTAATTTACGAACTGAACTCAAGTTTGTATTTTCCATGGCTTGTTTTTGCTGTTGCAAGAATGAAATAGGATTCCAAGATTTACCGCCAGTATTGTTATTATTGTTAATATTGGGCGTACTAACATTAGCATTGTTGTTTTGATTTGGAACATTTAAATTAGGACTACTATGTGCCTTTGTACTTCCCGAACTCATAATATTTAAAAATGTAGGTGTTCTTTGTGTCAGTGAAAGTCTACGACTATTTGCGTTTTCAGAACTTTGACGAGAATGTACTGAAGAACTGCTAGTTAGAGGAGCTGGTGCAGTAGCGTCTGTTAAAAAAGTAGGGCGAGGTACTTGACTTAATGAGTGTGATCTACGATAAGGTGTACTTGAACTTGCAGGTGGTCTTGCCATTGTTTGAAACTGTTGTTGTTGAATCAACTGTTGCTGTTGAAACTTTTGCTCGGCTAAATAGGCATCTACTTTTTCTGGATTCTCTAATAATAAGCCGATAGCGGCTTCCATGTTTTGATTGCTTAATACAAGTGCTGTCTCTGCTTGTTCTTTTTGGAATCCCATTTCTTGGATGTTCTTGACTGATTCTGCTGTTGCAGCTAATAAAGTATCATCATTGAAAGAAGAGAATGATGCGGTACGTACTAAAGTAGCAAGTTCGTTGGGTGAGTGTTGTTGTTGCTGTAAGTTGGGAGAAGTAATTGATCCAAGACTACTTGCTAATGAACCAGCTCTACGACGTGCTATGATGGGATTGGTGTTATTGCTTTTGGTATCACTATGCGTACTCTTACTACTTCCTGCTGCTATAGTTTCTGATTCTACTCCTCCGTTACTGGTACCATTCGTATCCCATTGTCGAACTCGGCCTGCAGCTGCCGCTACCATCTCTTTACCATCTAGTTTCTTCTCTGCTGCCGCTGTTGCTGCTACCGCCATTAATCCTAATGCATTATCCTCTGATTTCAAATGCTGTTCGTCTGACAAGGAAGCCAATCTTGATTGATATTCTCGGTAAAGTTCAATAACGAACTCTCTGTATTCTTGACGTTGTGTTTGTTGTGTTTGAAGGATATCTGATTGCCACGTAGCTTGAAATACTTCCATTTCTTCTACCTGACGAGTGAATATAGTCGTCATATCATTGCTGTTGTTTTGGGTATTGCTATTTGGTGATCCTATAACTGATGCTGACGAGGAAGATGCAGACTCAATCTCTTGAGCTTGTCTAATTTTGTGTAATTGTATTAAATGCTTTAATCTTTTTTTCTACATAAAAGTTATTACCTAGCTTGAATTGCTACTAATTCATGGTCACTGGCTGTTTGAAGTTCCTGAATAGCAATAGCATAACTTTGTTCTAATTCCAACAAGGTATCAAATATAGCAGGAATAGGACAATGAACTAAAGTGTGATAAGCGCGAGGAAATATATCCTATACAATTTTAGTCGACGATTACTATACAAGTGCGTGCAATAAATAGAAACTTACTTCTTCAGGTTTATTGTTATATTGAAGAGTGTTTGATTGATATGAATCCATAAACAAATGGCGTAATTCCTTTTTTTGAACAATTTTATGTTCATGTTCAAATAATACTCGGTCTTTACATGTTTCTGTCATTGCCGACATAATAGAAGAATACAGGGAGACGGTTAAATAAGGGGGTAGCGCGTGGATTTGAACAAGATGATAAACAAGATCTTTAATATTTTGACCTTGAACTATATCTACATCTATGGATTTATCATTTAAACAAGGTAATGTAACTGAAGCATGAAATGATGTTATTGCTTGCATTTCATTTAGTAATTTGAAAAGAGCACGGAAAAAAGTAAATTGCTTTTGTTTCTAAATTAGAAAATAAGAAAATAATTTGTATATGGCGGGGCAATGCTGTTTCTCCTTCTTCTTGATAGATGGTGTTTGAAAGAAACCATTTGGATATTGTAATTAAATCATGTGACTCAGCCCTCTGACAACAACCTCGTGATATCACTACGAAATTTGATATTGCCATGGAAAAAGAGGTAAGAAATGAACTTTTCTTATAAAAAAAAACTTATCAAAAAAATTAGAGTATACATTAAAATCAATTTTAAATTATTTGTCATTATATTCTTTGGTAATAGTTTATTAAGTTGTATTGAATAAATTCTTTGCAAGAATAAAAAAACAAGGAAGCTGAGCAAGTTTCAAAAATGTAAACGATATCGATTCTTAAATAGGAAAATAAATGTTGAAGCGGCGATACTATTTTAATGCAATAGCATTGATTTGAAATATGATGGAATTTGGTCATTAAAATCAAAATGGAAATTAACTAAAGAACGGAACAAAAGCAAAGTATAAATGATTGTACATATATATAAATATATAAATATATAAGGCTGACTGGCCAACGGATAAAAAGAAATTAAACAAATAAATGATTAAATTTAATATACACGTGTGTAGTACATTTTATTTGACCTAGATTTTCATGAAATTATGATAAACAACATTTTATCATTAATGCAATAGATATTTTTGAGAAATGGAAAAACATAAACATTACACAAATGGATATTTCATGAAAATTGGTTGCGCACAGCATATACTGAGAACCAAATAAACTCCTTGATTTATTTATTTATATAAATAAAAAAAAAATCTAGGCAAAATAAAAAAAATTGAACTGAAATTTTTTTAAATTTGATGATTTGATATGGAAAACGGAATAAATTTCTGGGTAAATATGCACTGTGGTGTATATTTATTTGTGATGCGCCATGTTTGATGGGGTTTCTGAAAAAAGAAGGAGTTTATAAAAGGGAATAAACCAAAAAGAGCACAAAAAGCCAAGGGAGAGGGGGGAGAGGGGGGTGGAGGGGGGTGGAGGGAGATGTGTGACAAAAAGGAACTGAGGGAATTTTTTTTATAGATGTTGTCAAAAGAAGGATGGATGATAATGAAAAGAAAAAAGGGAGAAATGTTGGGGGGTGGGTTACATGAAAAATTAGTGGAAGGGGATCCAAGAAAAAAGTGAGGGAGGTCAATTTTTTTGTTTTACATGTATCACGATGGTTTCTTTTGGGACAAATCTTTTTTATTTAGGGGCCGGTCAAAACGGAAGAAATCTTTTTAGTTGTTTGCGAACCTTCTTTTAGATGTCTGATGGAATTATCCGACATTTTGTAATCAATATAAATATAAATCAAGATTTCCAGTTTTCTTTTCCTCTCTTCTTTTCTGTTTTTTTTCCTTTACATATATAAATAACCAACACAAAAAAAAAAAAAAAATACATACAAATCAGCAAAAATGACAACATCATATTCTATTTTATCAATTACGAATCCACCACAATTAGCAGACTTTTGCGCAGTGATTGTACCTTGTATTTGGGCTGGATCTTTCAAAAGAGCATTATTAAGTCCGAAACGTCATGCTGCTTTCAAAATCTACGTCCAGAAAGTATTGAAAGCGACACAAATATCATGTACATGTATGCTTTTAGCACTTCATTATATTCAACGATTAAGAACAGCTTATCCAGCTATCAGAGCTTCTATTGGTTCTGAAGTGAGATTATTTACAACAGCACTTGTATTAGCTAATAAATACTTGGATGACAATACATTTACGAATAAGGTAATTTTGAATAATTTATGATTTGAGACACAATTTACTAATTTGATTTTCTTTTCTAGACATGGTCCGAAGTATCTAGTATTCCTGTAAATGAATTAAATATTATGGAAATGGAATTCCTATCAGCATTAAATTACAATATTCATATTCCTCATACACAGTTTTTTACATGGACATCAACATGCCAACAATGGTGGACAAACAGTACATTAATGATGCCAATGTCACCAGCAACACCACCGCCACCACCAACTGTGGTTCAAATGATGCAACCATTAAAACGCACACATGAATATATAGATGATTATACAACATACAATACAAAGAAACGATACATGGTTGATCAAGTACCAGCTCCAATGCAAGTTTATAACTATGATTATCCTACACCACCACCCAATGTTTGTAAACCTATTTTGAGCTGGTCCTCATCTGTTTCTGCATTATCATCAGCCGCCAATATAAATACATATTATAATAACACCACCAACGTGAATGCATTTCACCATCATCACCATCAATATCATTCATATCAATAGATTTTTTGTTACACATTCCCATTTTTATTTATTTTTTTGTTTTATATATGTATAAATGACAAAACAAAACGTACATGTATATAATAACAATACAACATTTTTTTTACATATATAAATATTACTGTACATATATAAATAAAATAAAAAATTCCTTCTTTCTGTATACACAAAAAAAAAAAAGTCAGGTACACAAACAAATTATACTAGTTTTTTGATCGACATTAAAGCCCAAATGATGGTTCTAGTCTTGATATAATTATTATAATAATTGTCTCACGTGGGAGTAATTTTATACCGATTGGGTGGTTAAACAAAAAGCATAGAAAATGTGGTCAAATGTGTGTCGCAATGTAAGAATAATTTTTTTTTTTTAAAGTGTACTCCCTTGAGATATTCAAAACCAGTTTTTTTTATTGGTTTCATCATAGCTTTCCAAATTCCACGTGTGATACTGAAATCTTAATCATAAAAAAGAAAATTAAGGCGCCTCGTCTCTTCTCGCCTATTCTATTCCGTTGTTGAGGTGTAAAATTACTCTATTTTTATGGGTCCACACACATATAAATAAATTTGATTTCATGTATGTCATTGACTAAATAATAAATTACAGATCAGATGAAACTATAAAAGCGCACTTAGCAATATAAAAAAAAAAAACTTTTTAGTATAGTGATACATTTAATTTCATTGTTCCACTAAAAATAAAGGTAGAAGCAAGCCAAAAAAAAAAAAAAAAAAAAAAAAAAAAAAAAAAAAAAAACAGCGGGAATTTGATATTCTTATATTAGTTTCCTACAAAGGTTTATTAGTTTACGCCAAGATTGTTTGAAAATGTAATATATTACCAAACGTTAAAATCATCTGATATAAATATAATTATTTGTACGCATTATATGTGATAATCAAAAAAGAAAACCGGGGGTATTATAAAAAAAAAAAAAAAAAAAATAACAATAATAATAATTAATCAGCTGCTGCTGCTGCCTTACCTTGCACTTGCTTTAAGGTTGAGATGATAAATTTCATGGGTAGTTCTTACTATAATACCATTGAGTATTCAGCCCATATCAGCTTGGAACAAATCATCTTGTTGTACGTTCTTATTTTGAATCTCAATTAAAGATAGTTAAATTGGGGGTCCAAGTTGATGTAATGTAATGTCATGTAACTCTTTTCCTTCTGTAAGCATGTAGTGTTACCATCGTGATTATTTATTTAGTATTTTTGACAAAAAAAAAAACTGTATCAAATCGAAATAATAATTTCCAGATGCGACCATGATTAAAATATTATATATACACGCCACAAAAATGTGTGCTTGTGTATGTATGTGTGTGTGTGTGTGTGTGTCTCCTTTTTTTTATAATATGGGAGAAGCGCCCCAATTCTGGGTTTAATGCAAAGGGGAAAAGAAAAAGGAGTTGCTTAATCAAATATCTTTTTATCTTTTTTTCTTTAATATGACTAAATTTAAACAATTTATAAAACTAATTCGCTGGGATTTCTAACATAAAATTCAACTCTATCAAGGAAAGCATTTGCCTTTGAATCATTCAAAATTTTTCCAGGTTTTCCTCCATCTAATTTAATTTCAATAGCATGTGTTTCCTTTGGTTGTTGAGTAAAATCTAATTTGGCATTTTTTGTTAAAAGTTGAATACGACGAGATTCTTGTTTCTTGGTTGAAGCACCGCCAAGGTAGTCGATCAAATCAAGCATTTCATTATCTGATGAACGCTTCTTTTGTTGTGATACAATGCGTTGATAACCGCCAACTTGCATAACATAAGGCTTGGAACTTTGGTATGAATCTGTAATAAAATCATAAGTAGGTTCAGCTAAATTGAAAACTCTGTAATTTTTTTTTTTTGCTTGTTAGTAATGTTGTAATATGCATAATTTCTTTCTTTCTTTCTTACTTGAATTGTCCGCCTGTATATTTCTCAGAAAAGGACAAAGGAGAAGATTTATAAATAATGGGATTCTTAACACCAACAGAACTAAGCTTGTTGGCTGTAATATCTTGCAAAGCACGTTCAGCTGCCTTTGCAATGAAATCATTAACACTAACATGAGTTCCATGTTGTTCGTTCATTGACTGGCGTAAATTAAAGAGATCATCAACTACAATTTGTTTGCTAATGAATGTAGGGAGAGGAGGAGCAACTTCCTTTTTATCTTGCTTCTTCTCAGTCTATATTTAATATTAATATATATATATATATATATATATATCAACCTGTTTCCTTCATATTAGTCTTACCTTGGCAAACACAATTTGATCCCTAGGAGGTGCAATGCTAAGTGTAGCCTTGGGTGCAGGTTTGAGCTTAATAAGGCCAAGATGACCGAGAACATCACCCTTCAAAATACGACCACCATTACCAGATGCCTTGATGCTATCAACATCCTTAATACCATACTTTAATACCAAACTCAAAACAGCGGGAGATAATGGCTTCTTGAGCTTACTAGCATCAATTTCGTGATGAGAAATGGGCGATACAGCAGGTGTAGGAGTAGTAGTGGCAGCAGGCTTTTCTTCTATTTTACATATAATCAGATCAAACCGAATAAATTGACATTTAAACATTAATTTTTACCTTCAGCAGAAGTAGGAGCTGGGGTAGATGAAGATTCTACTTCGGCGGGGATTTCAACATTAGAAATATCATCACCCTCTTCAGCAAGAAGGGCAATTAAACTATTGACAGATCCTTTTCCACCATCTTGAAGCTATTTTATTCCATCAATAACTACTCCTAAATAAAACTATACATATATTATGAAGAAAAACTTACAACAATCTTGGCTAAAACACCATCATCAGCTGCTTCAACATCAATTTGAGCTTTATCAGTCTCAAGTTCCAAAAGAACATCACCAGCAGCAAAAGAATCACCTTCTTTCTTCATCCACTTGTGAATTGTACCTTCTGTCATAGTAGGACTCATGGCAGGTAAATTGAAGCGAGTAATAGCTGAACTAATAGTAGATGTGTGAAATCCTATATTTTTGTTTAGTAAATTGTTGAGTCTATATTTCCTACTACAAGAATCGTACCAGCCGTTGCTTTGTTGCTGACAGTTGTTAATTTGCTTGCTAAACGATGCATGATGTTTTATCTATTTCACACAAAAGAAACAAAAAAAAAAGAGTAAACAGTTACAAACACGGGAATAGAAGCGAAAATTACGGGATAATGTTATGTTTTTGATAATGCTATGGCCCCGGATTTAATCGTGACGATTAATCTAGCAAAAAGAGCACGGAGAAATGCCCTTATAATTTTACTATTTAAGTAATTGGTTCAATCTCGTTCCTAGAACAGCACAATTTGTTGATGACATGTAAAGAATTAAGATATGAAACCTTTACTATCTAAACTCTGCACGGCTTCCATCAAATATAAAAATTGTCTTGTAAACAAATTACATTAAATCTACCTCATATTTACACACATTCTGATTAATTTTGTATAGAGTTTGTACTTATTAGTCCCTATCCTTCCCGAATAGCAGAATCAGTGGCTTAGTTAAGGTAACATCCTGTATCTAAAATTCTGGTATCTATTGATTTTTGGGATATCCTCGCCCCACACCAAATTCACAATATATAACGTTTGGTTGGGTATGCTATATCTACCTGATGCAGCACTCAATCGCTTTTTAATATGAAGATTCCTTCGGATTTCACACGTACATTAAACTTAAAGAATTTTGTTTTGATAAAAAACTAAGATATCCTACCAAATAAACTATCAAATTGATATTTAACACTTTTGTTTTGACACTATAATTTACACTTGCAAAACACTATACGAATTTCACTCACGCTCTTGATTTGATGTAAAATTTGATTTCTAAAGAAAAATGTATTTTAATTTCCGGCTGTCATCATTGTTGAAATGATGAAACCGAATAGGTACGTTGACAGTAAGCAGAGCTATCTTTCAGATTTAAAGATTATTAAGCCATGGTAGAAATAGAAGAGAGTATTCTCAGATCGTTTTTGACTCAAAATTAATGTTCTTCTAAACTATGCCGTTTTTGTGATTGAACACACCTTTTTTGAAAATTGAAACGCTTACTCATTCAATAAATAGCATAAAAACAGTTTCTTATGCAAAGGAGCATCCATAACAAAAAGTTAAAATGGCATACATCAAAAACAGGCTTGTATTGGGCAGTTATATACATTCCCGCATTACCAAGATTTTGTGTACCTGAAATTGATGCTGGGAGTTTAAGGGTTGTCGTGTATATTTAAGTATTTACTACAAACTGAGAAATGTATATGAATTAGTCATATTATGCTAAATGTTCCTAAATTCATTTTATATATCATGAAGGACTCAAAATCACGTAAAATTTATTTCTATGCCCTTAAAAACTGGGTCTTATTTTTATCCCTGCTCTGCTTTTTTCACTGAATAACACCAAAAAAAAATTATAGGAAAGTACCTGAGATGTTTAACATTAATCCAAAAATAAGTATCCGGAAATAACCTATCTCTAGCTGTTGATGGAAATTTTTAAAGCTAATGTTTCAGATGTTTACAGATATTTTACTGCTAAAATTTCAAAGTTTTGAGTCTTCATATCGATAGAAAATTAAGCTATACCAATGCTTTTTAATAATAGTGTGGAATATCCTCAGATATTCACGGAAAAAAACTATAAAAAAACAATAATAATTCAACTAGATAAGTGTAGGGTTTTATTATCAAGCTAAATTCTAGCTAAGACCTTATTGTAATTTCAGTGGAATTACATACTAAAAAGCTTGATAATCATAAAATAACTTAATTTACAAGTATCACTCACAGAGTTCATGCCACTTGAAATATTAAAGTGCAGCAATAATAAAGAGATACTCAAAGTGAACA
>JAEPRC010000984.1:0-14273 GCA_016758945.1 Mucor plumbeus
AATTATTTGTGAATTATTGCTGACTTATATGTAAACTAAACTCTACGCTATTATGCACACTTTACATTATAAATGCTTTTCAATAATTTGACTAGCACTAGGCAGAAAATCGTAATTCACATATAATCTATAATTCACCCAGGTGAATTGTTAGTGTATTATTTTGAAGTGTTTATTTCGGGATTACATTCAAGATATCACATTTAATATCAGTGTTTAATTAAAGTATAAAGTAGTCTATTTGTGAAGGCAAACAAACTAAGTATATATCAAATTAGGGAATTTATATGTCCGATATATAGCATAGTGTGAATTATCATTACAACCCGGTTCTTTATACTATAAGTATTATATAAAAATTTATGACAAAAAAATATGCTTTTTTTATTCTTGTTTACATGTCAAATAATCTATATAATGTAGAAACTTATATCCAAATCAAGTAACAACCGTTAAATCCTATTTCTTTTTATTTTTTATGAAACTATAAGTTGTGATAAAGCTTTCTTAATTCTTTATTCTCAAATAACTAATATAGTAAAGTGTCTATTCTGAAATTTCAGTAAATACAAAAGAGGATATGTATGGTTGATGGGATAAAGATTGTACCCATAAGTCGTTGCGTTTAGTCTTTTTTTTATTGCCGTCTAAAATAAAAAGAGATGAAACAGAAACAATGCCAAATTTGAAAAACATTAAAAATTGAAGAGGAACTGTAACTTTTTTACTTCTTAAAAGAAAAATAAAGTGTTTTTTCTACAGACGTGAAGTCAATTTCAGAGAGTTATATGATGACTAAGACATGTTTCAGTGAACTAGTTCTTCTATTTTGTTTCATTCATTGATAGAAACCAGTTTGTTTTTCCCACAAATTTAACATATCCAAGAGTTCAGGCATTGTTGAGCATAAAAAAAGTTTAATGAAGTAACACGTAGTTAATAAATAATGCCAATTGTACACAACAAGACGATATAATAACACGGAATTTGTATTTTAAAAGCTAATAACAAAAACAAAAAAACTTAAAGAATTTTAGCAGCCCATAAAAACAAATTATACCAGTATAAACACAGTAAAAAATACTCGTACGATGTTATTCCTTTTAGTTATTTCTTTTGTTTCTAATGTGTTTATTTATGAAATTTAGTAACATTTTTTATAATATAAAAGTATACACCCAGCAAAATCTTATGCAAATTTGGTGCTTCAACCATAATCCATAAGCTACGAATAACTAATTCATAAAATCGAAGTATAATCTTCGATGCCTTTTAACCCACCCTTTAAATTAAGCTGCTTGTCAATTTTTTATTTTTTTTGTTTCACTTTTTCATGATATCAATTTTCAAATCGTATCAGTTTTGAATCACAACACCAATTTAATCTCCCTTTTTCCGCTTGTTTTGACATTCAAAAGTAAAATTTTGGTGATAATGCAGGTGGCTATTGTATAATTTCATTCTACAAATGTCAGAACTATTTGAAATTGAATTGTATGTTAATGAAATGTGAGATTTTTTGTAGTATAATATAATATTTACCAAGATTTCTTTGAACAAAGTGTATTTTGTTAAGCTTTTTATTTTAAAAAATCTGTAGGGATTGTTTCTGCTTATTTTTATACATTGTGAAACATAGATTCAATTATAAATTATAGAAGAAGGCATATAAAGCTATTGCGGTGTTGTCCATTCCAAGTTCAAATAGTGAAATAGACATAAAATATATAGGTAATGAAAAAAAGATGAGAAAAAGATGAGAAAAAGATGAGAAAAAGATGTAATATAGATTTCGCACTTTCCCCTGTTTTTTATTATTTCACAAGCTTCGTGTCACTTATTCATGTTTATAATAAGGATATAAGGTTTTATGTTTATTTATGGTGAGATTATGCTGATATTAATTTAATTTGCGGCATCATGTAAGCTCTTACTTTACTTTACTTTACTTTTAAATTACAATATGTACGTTTCTTTACAAATACATCTCCCAATTGCTTTTTAATAATGTTAAGTTTATTCATAAATCATCATTCTCAGCGCTAGTTCATAATATTTTTTATTATTTATTTCAAGTAATATTCTTGCGAATTATTGAAAAAAGAATCGGCAGAATTGAAACACAATTTGAAACAGACGTAATCCTGAGTGTTTGAAATATAAAAAAAGTATAAATAAAAGGACTTGATGTAATACTTTATACTTTTCTTTCGATATTTCAATTTTTACACATTTTACACATAGTAGAAAGTAAGTTTGCAGATTTAAAGTATATATTTTTTTTGTTAATTTTGTCGATATGCTCAAATATATTTCATTGCTAGTAGCAATATCGCTCTCTGTATGATACGATATGTCTTTTTGAATTGCCCAAAGTAAATATATAAGGTATACTTATATAAATATAGCTCAAATAAATAAACATTAACTAATTTTTTTATTAGTGAATACAATGATTTGAGAGGAAAGCGTGTTCTAGATAAGGTAAATCATATACATAATCTGTATTTTATAAAAGTTATGCATTAACACTTTCTTTATTTTAGAATCTAATGTAGTTTTGACGAAAAGATCAGCCAACTAAGAGGTGAGTAGTGCTACTTGTATCATGTTATTTTGAGTGCAAACATTGGCTTTTCAAGGGCTTTTATAGCTATACCCTTATTGTTAATATAATAATATAACCAATTAATTTAATATGATCTATTTTTTTAAATAAAATAATCAATTTTCATCCCATAAATATTCATATTTTGTGTTTTTATTATTCCGTTTTTGATTTTACAATAATGCTGCTAATGTAATATAAACCTCAGCTATCTATTTTTATTAATAAACCGCCCTTTTTTACCGTTTTTACCCATAATATGTGATATCTGATTGATCCTGAATCTAATTTTAAGTATAAAAATGCTACGATTTATTGACTGAAACAAAGAAATATCTACTACCAATGTCTCATTTGTTTTGGATTTTGTCCCAGCATCTGATTTTTAAAAGGCAATGACTAAATAAAGCAAAAGTGATCACTGAATTTCAAGCTTACTTCAAATAAGATGAGTTTAATTCACTTAATAATTCACATATAATTCACGTACGTTAATGGAATCATTCCTTATAATTCACAAAATAATTCCAAAATAATTTACAGGGTGAATTATGAATTTTTGCCTAGTGAAATATCTCCCAAATCTCTAAAAGTTTCAATATTTTTTTATTCTACTTTAATTAATTCTACTTTGTTTTATTCTACTTTGTTCTATTTAACTAACTACTACTATTTAACTAAAATGCTGGTAAATATTTTATTTTAATTTAATTATAATGTTCTAATGAACATTTAGTTGGTTTTTACCAGTACTGAAAACAAACCCAATTTATATTATCATCTCGTTGATTATAGTTTTCAAAAGTATTTGTACATCAGATAGTATACTGTATACGGTATACTGATCTTTTTTGATCTATCAGAATTACAACATTCCAAAATTAGAAAATCTTCGACAGATCTAGGATGTTCCATTGTTCCGTAACTGGTTCCTGTCCATCAGGAACTAACAATGAAGCATAGCCTATAGCAATACTATCATTGAAACATAACATATTACATATCTACACATTTATCAATTAATAATCATTTATACTGCATCCATTAGATCTTATCACAAATATCCAATAACTATATAAACCCCTATTCAATCATCCATCTTAATAAACGGTACTTCTTGCGTTGAATTTATTTTATACAAATCTCGATAAATGTTTTTTTTTGAATAAAACAAGAATATTCTTTTTTTTTTTACATATTTTCATAAATATCTCTACAAAAAATCAATATTTTGGAAAGAACTAAATCAAATCAGACAAAACTCAATGAGGTCTATGACATAAACAAAACATAACTACTACTCATTTTAACAATTGTTCTGAAATATACTACAAAAAGAAGTAAAAAAAAAATGCTTAAAAATTTTTATACTTAAATATGTTATAAAGCTGTAATAATTCACATTACATAGCAGTAGTAACTGCATGAATTGTTTCAGTAATTAATCATATAAATACTCAAGCAGAAACAGATATTAAAACATTAGTGAAAATATCTGTTTTATTCTTCTACACTATTTTAATAATTTAATCAAATAAATATGTGGAATATACTATGGATGATAGGATATTCACAGAAAAAATATAAAACAATAGAAAGCCAACTAGATAATTGTAGGTTTTTATTATCAAGTTAACCGAAATATATTAAACTGAGGAATTCTCCTTTGATAGGCAAATATTCCTCTTTATATAGTTTTCTATGGATAAATGTTCTAATACTAGTGTCGCTTGGCATCTCTATAGATTATTGATGATACACCAGATCAAGTCAGTTAGCATCTTCTTTATTGTGCTAAAAGCTATCTCAGATAGCTAGTCATATACTAAAATATGATCTTAGTCTAATATAGAGTAATCATTTACTTTATCCGAATATTAATTGGTCTTTTACTATAAACTGTCAAGATCTTATATTTCGGTGAAATAGTTTATTTTAGCTTTGAATTAGCATATCCTATTTATGGTATAAGTATATTCAAATCTGCGGTGCTATAACTTTAACATCAGATGAAATGGAGATCAAAAGTGGATATATTCCACAAAATATACTAAAACACAACCCCAATATTTCTTAATACTGCTTGTCAAATATTAACCCCCATTAATACATAGTAAGTATTCCCAAAAGCAATATTGGAAATACATTAGTAACACCAACGTCCAACCCCAAAGTACTTCTTTCTTAATAGCTTAAACTATTCCAAGAACATAGTACTTCATTACAAAAGCGCTAAAAAAAATAAGTTCTTTTATTAAAAAGTGTTTGTAGCATTAATAATGCCTTGCAAAGATGTGTAGGCTCAAAGTTTTAAGATTATTTCATTATTTAATGTCCCGGACTGGGGAAGAAGTTTTTTGAATTTTTTTTTTTTTATAGGGAAACAAGTTTTTTACTAGAATTATTTCATTGCTTAATGTCCTACTAGTTTTTTTAAAAATTAGTAGTGAATTAACGGTAAGAATTTGAAACATTAGCACTAAAAAAGCTATACCAACCATTAAACATAAATATTTCTAGAAACGTGTCTTAAGATAAAAACCGAAAATCGCAGGTACATAGCTAAGATTAATTATTGATTTCTATAATATTTTATTCACATCTATTTAGTTGGTTTTTGTTTTATATAATAAAACTTATTTACTACATAACAAGTGTAATTTTTTCGGAGTACAAAAGTTTTGTTCAACACTCATGCTTTATATCAACATGAATTTTTCTAAATTGCTGACCCTTACTAATATTGCTCAATTCAAAATAATTCTGACTAATATACAAACCAAGATTGAATATATTATCAATGAAATCCGAAGAACGTTTACTAATGTAAACGTTACAGTACATTATTTTTCACTCGAGAACTTGAATACCACAAAGAAGTCATTGATCACTGAATACTTCTCTAAAGTCCAAATTAATCTTGGTTGGTTTATTTTCCAATCATTAAAAAAGTAAGTTCGCTTTCTTGTTGTATTCCTGGCATTCAGTTGTGAAAAACGACCGAACATGATTGATTTACTAGTGATTGAGGCTGAAGTCATATAAATGCACTAATTATTATACAATATTTGTTTTAGGTGTAGTTTTGAGGATTCCCTTTTTCTTCAAGTAAAAAAATTTACTAATTGGTTTATAAAAAAAAAGCTCAAAAGTATTTTATGTATACATACAAGAGTTTAATCATAAGTTTGTTTTGCCCTGATTTTTTAAATTCAACATGTACATGTAATATAAACATATAACTATTTATAAATAAATCTAATTAAAATGATATGTATTTAGTCCTATTCTCAATTTAAATAACCAAGATATTCCGCTTGACAATGGGAAAAATGCGTACATTTGTGCACATACTCGGGGATTATTTTCAAAAGATAGGTAACTTGAAATAAAGAAAAACTACAATTTATCTTTCTTTATCCAAACAATGCGATTAACTAATAATTCTAATGAAGACGACCCAACTAAATATTCTGCTTCAAAGTTACAAAAAATAACGTCTGGACACCATAGAAGCCCAGGATTTAATTCACATACAAATTTCCTGCATGCTAATCCTAATATTGATTCACAAAATGTACCATCATCACCTAGTTATTTGTGTAGACCATATCAGCCAGGGCTTCGTTCTATTGCGCCTAGTCCTATGGTTATGCGTGGTAGCCCATCCATTCCAGGGGCTTATCCATCACCACGATTCATCAATAACAATGGAAACATGCCTTATACCCACCGAAAACCTGTAGAAAGGTCAAACACACACAAGAAAAAAGTGCCATTATTTCAGGGAAATTTTGTTCTCGATTGTCCTGTACCAACTAGACTTATGGAAGCAAGTGCTCGAAAAGAAAAGGAATTTAGTATGATGAGGTATTCAGCAGTTACTTGTGATCCAAATGATTTTTTCACGAATAATTATACTCTACGACCGCAATTGATGAACCGTGAAACGGAGCTTTTCATTGTCATGACAATGTATAATGTAGGCTGAATTATACGATGATAAATTGTAAATATTTATGTTTATAAATAGGAAGATGAAGTTTTATTTTGTCGTACAATGCATGGTGTAATGAAGAATATTGCACATTTATGTTCAAGGTCTAGGTCGAGAGTGTGGGATACAGAAGGTTGGAAAAAGGTAGTGGTTTGCATAGTAGCTGATGGTCGAAAGAAATGTGATCCTCGGGTTATGGATGTTTTGACTACTATGGGAGTATATCAAAAGGGCATTGCAAAGAATATGGTAAATGATAAGCCGGTACAAGCACATTTATTTGAGGTATCTATCTATATTGTACATTAAACTTAATTGCACTTTTTAAAACACAATTGCAGTATACAACACAAGTTTCAGTAGATTCAGATATGAGAGTTAGAGGAGCAGAAAAAGGAATTGTACCTGTGCAAGTACTCTTTTGTTTAAAAGAACAAAATGCCAAAAAGATCAACTCTCACCGATGGTTTTTTAATGCTTTTGGGCCAATTTTGCAACCCAATATTTGTGTTTTATTAGATGTTGGCACTAGACCTGGAAATTCATCCATCTATCATTTATGGAAAGCATTTGATACAAACGAAAATGTAGGTGGTGCATGTGGTGAAATTTGTGTTATGAAAGGTACTGCATGGGTGGATCTACTCAATCCTTTGGTAGCAGCACAAAACTTTGAATACAAAATGTCAAATATTCTGGATAAACCATTAGAATCAGTTTTTGGTTATATTTCTGTTTTACCAGGTGCATTTTCAGCTTATCGATATGCGGCATTACAAAATGATGCCAATGGTGTAGGACCATTACAAAAATACTTTTTAGGTGAAAAACACTCTGATACAGATGATGCAGATATATTTACTGCAAATATGTATTTAGCAGAGGATCGAATATTATGTTTTGAACTAATAGCTAAAAAACATCAAAAATGGGTTTTGAAATATGTACAAACGGCATTTGGTGAAACAGACTGTCCAGATCAATTACCAGAATTCATTTCTCAACGTCGTCGATGGCTTAATGGAAGTTTCTTTGCTGCAGTGTACTCTCAATGTCATTTTCCTCGTATTTGGAGCACAAATCATTCAGTTGGAAGAAAGGTTACTTTATCTATTGAGTTTTTCTTTAACTTTCTGAACCTTATATTTAGTTGGTTAGGCATGGTGAGTAAATAATGATATAGTAAAACATTTATATTTAAATTATAAATTGTAGGCAAATTTTTACTTGACATTTTATTTTGTAACAAAATCACTTGCTTCACCAGAGATGGATCCTTTCGGGAATGGTTGGGGCGATCGTATTTTTTTATCATTGAGATATCTCTATACATTTTTGTTTATTGCTTCCTTTATATGTTCAATGGGAAATAGACCTCAGGGGTAAAATGCAATTTACGATGTGTACAGGTATATAAACTGAAAATGATTGCATTATAGGTCAAAATGGATGTTTATAATATCCGTAATTGCTTATGGCTTGATTATAATTTATACCTCATTTGCTGGTGGTTGGTTAGCTTTTAAAGGTTTCCAAGAAGGAATGAATACACCAGGATGGGATCCAAACAACACTTTAGGCAATTTTAGTCTATTACTAAGTCAATCTGGATTTAGAAATGTTGTAATTTCTTTATTGGCTACATATGGTTTGTATATTATAGCAAGTATACTTTATCTTGATCCTTGGCATATGATTACTAGTTTCCTTCAATACTTGTTTTTATTACCAACTTATGTCAATATATTAAATGTTTATGCCTTTTGTAATATACATGATGTCAGGTAATTTAATTAATCAATGTATTCTCAGATAGAAACTAAATATATATATATATATATATATATATATAAAGCTGGGGAACAAAAGGTGATAATACTACACCTATGGATTTAGGTGTTGCTAGTAAAGCAATGACAACAGAAAAAGGCGTCGAAGCTGTTGAGGTTGAATTAGAAGACGGTATAGATGCAATTGACAGAGATTATGATGAAGCTTTGGACAGCTTAATGATGAAACCAGAGGCAGCAAGAGAGGTAAATCTACAAGCATTGTTTTTTACTGTCAGAATATTAACTCATTAAACAGAGTCGAGCACCTAAAACTAAGCAGGATGATTATTATCGGGGATTTCGAACTCGTTTAGTTCTAACATGGATTGGCTGTAATGCAATGCTTGTTGCATTTGTTACAAGCGGTAGTTTCCAGTCATTTTTGCCAAATAACAAGCAAACACAATCACCAGATAGTTATTCCAATGCTATTGGAACTGCATATACAGGATTCGTTTTATGGATGGTGGCAGCTATGGCTGCATTTAGGTTTATTGGAAGTCTACTATACCTTATTCTACGGTGCTTTAATTTGTAATCCATGCAATTAATTGTTCCCATTTATTTTGAGGCTAATTCCTTTATAAAACTTTAATAAAAAATTACTTTAATATAGTATAATAAATTGTATATAGTATTAGCAAAAAATAATGACTTGTTATGCTCAGGATGCCGAGTAAAAATCATTGTATTATCGCATGTTAATAATCTGCTGCCATACAAGAAAAGATGCACCAACTCCATTCAATATCCGATGAGAATATCAACTCGCACACACCCTATTTGGCTTTATAAAAAAGTACACATTTATTCATAGCTACACTTTTGATTATTCCTTTTTTTTTTTTTTTTTTTTTTCATATTTTATACCTTAATTTCTTAAAAAATGGATGCCGAACAAATTCGAGACGGCGTCAAATATATGCAACAAGGCGATAAAGCGTAAGATAGGCAAAATACATTATAAGCACTTTATTTATGTTTATGCTTTTCTACATTTTTGTATATCATAGCGCTTCTAAAGGTTTATTTAGAAAACCTGACTGGGATGTAGCTGCTAGCTATTATGAACGTGCAGGTAATATAGCATTAAATTAAACAACCGAGAAAAACAACAACAGACAACAGCTGAACATTGTTTTTCATTACAATAGCAACCGCTTTCAAAATTGCAAAGTCTTACGATCAAGCTGTACAAGCGTATGTAAAAGCTTCCGAGGCTCTTTCAAAAGCTGATGCGTTAGTGTTGATTTTTTTTTTTTTATTTATTTGTGTTTGGTATTTTAACAACTTTTTTATTCTTTATTTTTTTATTCATCTATAGCATCCATTTAGCAGGAAAAGCTCTCGAAAATGCAGCATTTATCTTGGCACAAAATTTAAATCAGCCTCAGCGTGCGGCTGAAGCCTATCAACGTGCTAGTAATTATTTCATGACACAAGGTATGTTTTAAGTTAATTTGAAGGGAAGGCTTACTAATGAAACCTCGTAGGAAGTATCGATAGAGCTGCAGAACAATTGGAAAAAGCAGGAAGGTAAAATTTGATTTATACTTTTTAATTCGGATATCACGTTATTAATCCAAGGAAACAGAGCACTTGAAAATGTTGATGTCAATGCGTCATATGATATGTACAGTAAGGCATGTTCTTTGTACGAACAAGAAGATAGAGGAAGGTTTGCTGTCGATATATTTAAAAAAGCTATTTCATTATTGATCAGAAACAAAAAGTAAGTAGATTATATTATGGTTTTTAATTAAAAAATAACAATAAAAAATAATTTTTAGATATGATAAAGCAATTGACATGCTGAAACGTGAATCTGTCATTCTTCAAAAGTTTACTGCTAGATCTCATTTGTATAAAGCTAATTTGAGTATTCTTATTTTAATTTTTGCTATTGGAGATGATGTCGAAGCAGGCAAACAATTCAGTCATATGTGTGGGTAAGAAAAGAGTATTAAAATATACACTTGTTGTATAATTATCCCTAACTATTATACTTAATACATAGAAATGATGCAGGATTTGCACAAAGTGATGAAGCAGAAATTGCAGAGGATTTATTGAAAGCTTATGAACAAAGAGATCAGGAACTATTAGTAAAGACTACAAGATTACAACATGTCACATTTTTGGATAATGAAGTTGTCAAGTTGGCTCGTATGTTGAGAGTTCCCGGAGAAATTTTGTCTCCCACTAGTCCTAATAGACATGAACTTAATAGTAACAACAGTAATATTAGGCCTCCTGGTCAATACCAAGGTGCTGCAGATAATAGTAATGTTCGTGGAATGTCTCATGCTCAAGCTAGAGCTGAATTATATAGTCGTCCTGGTCCACCTCCTGCTGCTAATAATGACTTAAATAAGGGATTTTCTAATATGAAAGTACAAGATGATTTTGATGAGGAGGATGAAGAGGGATTGCGATAAACTATATTAATAAATATGTGAAATTGGAGTTACTGCTTTGCTTAAAATATGTAAATATTCCATTAATAAGGTCTTCTCATAAACTATATATAATTATAAGCAAGCATTGAGTTCGATCAGATTATCTGAATCAGTTTTGATAAATCTATATGTGGTGATCTTATTGCTTCATTCGTTTTTCAAGATAGATTACTTTGCTTTCAGTAAGATAGTATTTGCAGTAATGAAAAAGAAATTAGGCATAATTTATCATTCTAATGTACTTAATGGAATCCAGTATCACTTTACTACAGGGTCATCAGTCAGAGCTTATGACAGTAAAGGATTCCCTACAATATAAACAAGAAAATGCTGCCAAAAACCTTATATACGTTGATTTAGAAAGCTACAAATGATTCAAAAACTATAGCAATCATTGCAATATCGTACAAAGGCGTTATTAAAGCAATTTGAGGTTAATTACCTGCTACATATATGAATAATACTTGGCATCAAGGAACTAATTCATTAGGTTATATTATTGGAAATAAAGTATTCTTGTATATGTATCTACCAGTACTTTTTCAATGTAGTTATCAACTAGCTATTCATCATTTTTTTTTATTTTTATTTTTAATCAATTTTATAGCGAAATTCAATAGATATAGTTATTAATAGACGCCAGAGGCAGGAATACAACCGTATTAATATGCAAATGAGCCCTATAGCATCAGTGTACTTTGAATATAAGAAAATATAATGGTGGCGGCTATGCAGGAGTTAATAAAAGAAATTTTTCGCATAAAGATTTACGTTATACCAAAGCCATTGAGGAACAATTTCATGTGAAATTAGATAGTTCTGTAAAAAGTTACGTAGTCAATACTGTAAGCTTAGTATTAATGGATTTTAAAATTAACTAATGCATGTCAAAAGACTGCCAAGAGGCACGGTAACTGATGCTGAAGATAAAAAGCTGCTTTCTAGAGGTACAATTTAGAATTTCTTAAGGACCAAGGCCAAAGAAAAGCAGAAGAAAAGTTTTCAGTACCGAAAAAAACTTGTAACCTACGAATATGAAGGTGTTGTTCAAAGAATAGAAAGTAAAGCAGACGACAGACAGAATAAAGATGAAAATACTAATGCAGACGAAGATCAAAATTGCAAAATTGCTAGTTAAGAATAAACGGCTGAAAACAATTCTGAAGACATACAAACGAGTAAAGTAGGTTTTGCCTAAATTTTTAGAAAAGCCATGTCTGATGATTTTGAGAAAAACATTGAAAAAGCATCTCATTGTATTGCTCGGTTTAGCTTTTTATTTAGAACAATAGCTTTGCTATTTTATAATTACCGCTTTGTCTCAAGAGAAGAAAACATTGTACTGGAACATACTGAGGATGAAAGCATAGCGAATATCTTGTCGAAAGTTTTTTGACATAAAATTAACAGTTCTTCCATCCTTGCTTAAGGATTGAATTAATAACGAAGCACTTTTTGAACAATACAGATAGTTATATGACGCAGCACATCTGAGAGATTCATTCCAGCTATCTCGGGCCCTGAGGAGTGGAAACTGAAAGCCTGAATAAACCAGTGTTTCATAATGCAACCATGCAAGTTTTGTAGCTGGATCTAAATGGTACAAACAGAAAACTTAGCCCCCATGTAATGAAAATTGCTTTACATAAGTACATGACAAATTTTGAAAACATATACTTCAATAACAAAATCGTTAGAAAGTTGCTTAATAAGTTAATTGATATTGTTTTGATTATTCATTTGGCTCCAGAACGTGACAGACGTTTCAAGAGGAAACTCAATAAAAGCAAAGCAAAGCACAAGCAAAAACTTCGACATATAAAAAGGTCTACGCCACAAGGGTCAATGTCTATCATTTATAAATCAAGGGATGGAATAAGAAAATTATTTCGACAAGAAACAAAACGCCTTAATAAACACACGAAACAAGGAAATACTAAAAAAAAAAAAAACTAAGATATGTTGTTTGAGAGTCGACAATACTGCAGTGGGATTACATATAAAAAGCTTGATAATCATAAAATAACTCAATTTGCTAGTATCAACACTCACAGAGTTTATCTCACTTGAAATGTTAAAGTGCAGCAATAATAAACAAATACTCAAAATGAACACAATAACAAATGCATGCGAAAAATACAAAATACTTTTTAAACCAATACATGTAGTGTGAATGATAGCACTCTTGATCACAATGCAATCAATTACACAAATAACATATATACCAAGAAGTATTTTATCCAATTTAATAGATAACAATAACAAAGATAGTAATTTTGGTCAACTACTCCCTTATGTCATAGTTGCACTACGAACATAAATAAGATTTCAAGCATATAAAATTATCCCTTAAAATCAAGGCTACCTATATATATATATGACTATAATCAATAGTTTTCAAAAGGCCCGTATTGTCACAATTGACACACAACCCTTTACGGTCGAAGCTTTGCATGATTTATCCCTTAAATTATTATATCAATAACAATAACTCAAAATTAGAGGATTACTCCATTATTCAAGTCTAATGGTATACAGATGTTCTAAATCACTACAAATATTTTCTACTTTTTCAATTATACTTAATCTTCAGAAAGCTTTTGTAATAAAACTTTAGTTGGTTATAATTGTATTTCTACCGCTTTTATTTTAAAATACCTTTATTTTAGTAGACAACTTAGTTATTTGCTGCAAATACTTAATAATTTCAAAAACATATGGAACCGAGAGGTAGCAATTCAATGATTTTTAATTTTGAATATGCAATAAATAACCTGTACTATTTATATACTGCATACTCAACGAAAAAATCGACAGAAAAATCCAACGTAGCCAAATCGTGACATAGAGAAAAGAAGGTGTTAATAGCGCTGACTCTTTGAATGAGATGCTTTTACAAGGTAAGATTGATTGTGAAAAATTAAGAATATTCCACAAAGTCGCTTGCTTATTTTAGAGAAACATGTTAAATCATTCTTGTTTAATGACGAACTGGTTTTCGAAAAAAAAACTTAAAAATCAATTTCAGGACATTACCGAGAAAAGAGCAATTACAATGAGCTTTTAGATGATTTTTAGAAAGGGGATCAATTTTCTCGCTCAATACTGAGTTACATTATATCAAATTTCGAAAGATAATATACCTTCCAATTATGGGCTGTTAATATTCGTCCGAAAATAAAAGAGTTAACACCAAAATATTTAATCTATCAGAATTAAGAATTACCGAATTACCAGTTTAGAGCATTTGTCAAACCATGATGTTTGACATGCAAATCATACAATGCTACATTCCATGCGTTTATCATCATGCTACTATGGGACTATAGAAGCATGATTCTATTATATTCACACAATATCCACATGTTCATTCTAAT
>JAEPRC010000985.1:0-14248 GCA_016758945.1 Mucor plumbeus
ACTTAAATATATTATAATAAGCTTCAAAACAAGTAAGTTTCATTGCATAAAAGTGTTATTATAGCTTAATTTTTTGCCAAGATAAGAGAGCTCAAAGTTTTTAATTTTTAGCAGTGAAATACGTGTAGAAACCTGAAAGGTTAGCACTAAAAAAGGTATACCAACTGTTAAAAATAGAAGATTTTTGGGTACTTGTTTTTGGATTAAATTTGATCATAGCAGGTACATCGGCATATAATATTTTCTTAGGGTTATTTAGTGAGAAAAAAAAGTAAAGCAGGATAGAAAAGTGGGGTTCAGTTTCAAGAAAAAGCAGTAAATGTTATATCAACATCTATATCAAGGTGGCACATCCAGTGTTATAGTTGTCGGTTTTTTGCTCATTATTTATGTTAAATATGAACTCAATCCCATATTTAATCTGATATCCAAATGGAATTGAAATAGTATAAATACTTTTAAAAACCAGGACCTGATGGCTCCTAGCTTCCTTTCTAACTTAATAATAAAGACCCTACGATCTCCGTGATATAATGACCTGTAGTCTTCTTTACTCTATTGTATTGGAAATAATCGTTATTTGACTTATAACTCTCAATAGTAAATTAAAGTGTGTTCACATGGTCTACGTCATGTTCTCCACATTGATCCACATCATACCCTTAGGATAATAAATCTAGTATTAGTTATAATGAAAGTATATAAATACATCCTCTGGACGTATTGTTAATAAAAATGTTATATTTTGGCAAGATTATTTCTGTTGACCTTTTTTGACATTTCAGTAAATTTTACCTGTTTTTGAGTTTTACGTCAGATATAACATAGATTTAGGAATAAATATCATAATCTGGCAAGACCATACGTATTTAACAGTGTCTAAGGTCTAAAGTTTGTTTTAAAAATGTGTTTAGTATGAGATTATTTATAAAAAAGAGAGTACGTTCCGATTTTAAAGATTTTTTTTTTGAAATTTTTTTTTGTTGCGTATTCCGTGTAAATTAGAACCGTGAGACCAAATTAAGAGGAGTACGCAAGGTGAAATTTAATAATAAAGTGTTACGAGAAAATATAATGAGGTTATAAAACGAAGATTTTAAAGATTGAAGAGCATGAAGATTTAAATTTTATATGAGGTAAATAAAAAAAGCCAGATATTTATTTTAATTTATGGAGTGTAATGTTTTCCGGAAGTATGACAGCAATGGTTCGTCAGTTATAGAGTGTAACTGAACAAAGCAAAGCAAAACAAGATGTGGTTTTATTGAGTAAATATTTGTTTTTCATTAGCTAGTTAGAGAGAAGAAATCAAAGTTTATGGTGTGTAACTGTTTGGCTTATACAGTAAATATATATAGAACTATTTTTGTTATTAAAAGATGTTTTTTAAAAGAAGCAAATTCAGTGACAAAGACCTAATCTCAGTACATCGCAGCAATAAAGGCTACTCCAATGTGTATAATACCCCAACAGTTTTATTTTTTCTGCATGTGATTCATCATTTTGATGTATTAACAACTTTTCCGTTACCAGGCCTAGCTCACAGGTAAAGGTATTCATGCCGAAGCTTTATTGTCGTTTATCTCAATTTGTATTTGATTCATGAAATTTTACACTTATAACAGAGACAACTTGCCAAAGCACAAACATTTGGAGTAAGCAAAGGCTTTCAGATTGCATAAAATTTATAGATATCAGAAATTTGCAGAAGAAATAGATGTAGATAGCAACATAGTCGGCAAACTTAGTATCTTAGAGGAGGTGCCACAATGCTTGACTACCTTCTAATAGCTGCATTTACATTGTCATTGATTGAAATCATCTAGCTTCTCTTATAAGTCAAAAATAAAACGCTTGTATCAATATATTAGTGTTTCGAAATACTTAAATCTGAAAAATCGCAAGAATCTGGAAACGACAAACTAACGAATGGCGCTTTATTACATTAGTATACAAAATGAAATTTATTGAATGAAAATAACATTAATAAGGAAAATCCGAGTGCGTTGTGTATATTTAAAAAAGCCCAAAAACGAAAATCAGCACGTGTTTTTATCATAAATTATCTTGTTTTGTTCAACTTGTCAGTGGTAGCAATCAACTTTCTGCTTAAAGGATCCACCTTGTTGATGGTCTTGTTTAATTCACGGTTTTGGCTATCCAGTTCGGTGTTCATTGTTATAGCCATATTTTTAAGTCTAGAAGTAGCATCACCTAGTAAATCCAAGTTATTGTCTATTTCATCTTCAAGTGCGTCATCTTCAGAATCTTCCTCAAATTGATATCTACGACGATCTGCTTCTGAACGACCCCTTCTTTCAGAACGTTGATTGCCATTTATACGGGCAGTTTCTTGGATACGAGCATTTGATTCGTATTCGAATTGACGAATATTATCACGTTCAGCCATATGTTCCGCATGATCTCTTTGCTTATCTTCTAAATCTTTTCTCTCTTTGCCCTTTCTTCTGAAAGGATTAGAAACAACAGGAATAAAGATGGATCTGTTCAACTGCTTCAATTCATCAGCTTGATGAGAAGCCTTGTCGGAGTAAGCTTTGGATAAATCTAAATGTCTGTTGACATTGGCAATTTGAGCTAAAAATAGAGTGTTTAAATGAGTTACACCGCAGACAAAAAATGTTTATTTCACTTACATGATTGTTGGCCAAGCATGTTCATGGTATTGGCAGCAGTGGCTTCTGTTTCATTGATTTTTTGAAGAGCAAGACGAGTACTTGCCAATGAATCTTGTTTGATATTTTTGATTTGTTGTTTCATACCAGTAACTTGAACATCTTCATCATCCTCATCCTCATCACCATTTCCATAAAGATTACCTCCCCGGCCACCTCTATTATCATTACCATAATCACTATTACCACGAGAACCTTGTTGAGGTCGTGATGAATAATCATTACCTCTACTATTATATGAATCTTGACTATCATTTCTTCCTCCAAAGAGTTGATTTCTTTGATCTACATCATTATTATTGTTATAACGACCATATCTAGTACCAGAAGGGGTATATTCTTCTTCTTGTTGTTGTTGTTGTTGTTGTTGTTGTTGTTGTTGTTGAGAAGGAGTAGCAGAAGTATACGAAGGAGCAGGAGAATAAGAAGGAGCAGGAGATGATGGTTGGCTACCTGATTCAAAAGGATTGGTTGATTCTTCCTTTTTCTCTTTTTTTTTCCAAAACATTATTTATAACTATTATCAAAAGTAAAAGAAAAAAAAGAGAGAAATTAAGGCACTGGTTACTCAAAATTTATAGCAAGTCAGTCTCCTATTTCTTCTTGCTATATTTAGATCTCACAATAAGTATTTTCACTTGAAATTCAGACATTTTAGGAAAATATTTGGACGATTGTAGTTGTATATTGAGACAGAGTAAAAATGAAATCTAGACAAGGTGAGAATGCAAATTTGTACAAATTACAAATAACTTTGGGATGAATAAAGTGTTGTTTTTAGATTCTAGCTGTTTAATATTAGTATTTTTTTTTTTTTTTTTTTTGAATTAAGCATAAGCTCAATTTAATCAAAATTGGAAAGTTATAATGTAATATTATATAAAGGGTGCAATACACATTAAAAGAGTTAAAAATATCATAAGAAGCAGTAATATTTTTTAATTATTTTTTACTTAAAAAAAAAGCAAATAACCATTTATTTCTAGCTCTAAATAATTCTTTAAATATAAAGTAAATTTAATCTAGCCCAAACTCTCATCTCATCACCTCTAAATCTTATTTTCATTTTATCCCATTCTCATTCTATCTAAATCTTAATTCTCATCCCATCCAAACTTTATCTTCATTATAACTAAACTTTTTCCTCGCTACATCCTAACTTTATTCTCATTCATTCTAGATTTAGTGTAAATACTGTGATAGAAAAGGAGACACTGCGTTTTGAAAACTATTTATTCAGGAACCAGCCTATTACAGATCAATTAAAGATTTTTATTGTTACAAATAAATAATTTAAAGTCTACCATCAAGTTCATGAGATTCATTTACTTCTAGCGAGCTTCTATTTTGTAATTGTGTATATTCTTGTTGTGCTGGTAAACGCGAATTGTGTTTTCGCGTTAGCCATGACGATAATTTACCAAATACTCCACCACATTCTCTCGAATAATGTATATTAGAGGTTGAATCTACATTGTCAATCCGTGCTTCATATTTCAGCACATCTTTTATTGTTACTAATCCTCTCAATCTACCTCGCTCCTCCAATAAAACTACACGTGGACCTAATTGTTTAAACATGTCCATCACAGTTTCCAAATAAAGCTTTGGATGTACTGTAATGGGTGTTTGATCCATGTAGGCACCAAAGTCGAGTACATCAGAAGAGCCTCTTAGATCTCTATTTGTGTCATTCATACTATCTCCTTCATCAAGGCCAAGGTTAGTAAGAATTTCAGGCTCTTCACCATCAGGAGTAAATCGGCATATTGTGTCATCATGTGCCTTCTTGTTTACCCTTGCTTTTTCTATTGTGTTCCTGTCAGATAAATGGATTTCATGTGTATAAATCAACGACTTACCAATGAGATACCTCAGTTCAGAACGGCCAATGTATCCGATCAAAATCATTGTCCTGGAGTCTTCAACTACTGGGAAACCTTGGAAATTTGTATTTTCCAAAATACCCTCTAATTATATCCATTGTAAGTTTTACAGTTAATAATGTATCAAATCAATCCTTACCAATATCTTTGAATGTCATCCCAGCTGCAGTCATCAGTGTCATGTTTTCCTGCATGACATGTGAGACTTTTTTGATGAAAAGTTAGCATATCTTATCAAAATGTTTCTTAACTATTTGTTACCTGGTACATTAAACACTCTTTCGTCATTTTCCAAAATGGGGTAACCATTCAATCGAATATAGCGATCAGCAATGCCTCCAGATCCAAACCATCCACCAACAGCACGAGTAATCATTAAAGCAATCTAGCGATTTTTATTTTATTAATCATTGATGTAATGCTTTCAATATATGCTTTTACTTACCATAGTGGGTAAAATATATGTGATCTGACCTGTCAGTTCAAACATAATTACTACAACAGATACTAAGACACAAAATATTAGCAGGATGTTGCAAAAAATACTAACACAAATTACCTGTAATTCTCATAACACCACTAATAATAAAGCGAAAAAGGATAGTTAATAATGTAAATACGGTCTAAATCAGTGCGATGTTACCATAATGCTGCTGCTGCACCAAGAAAAGCGTATGTACCGGGGGTAATACACTATAAATCATTGGTTAATAATCATTCAACTATCTATTGATGGTAATCTCACAGGCATATCGGGTCGACAAGATGAGAACAGAAAGAATTCAGGATCGGATCTACATAGCCACACTATTAATAACTAAAATCTGCATAAATAGAACAACTTACTCTTGCCAAGATTTCACTAATAAACCAATCATTCTTCCAAAAGTAGCACCAATAGCCATGGATGGAACAAAGATACCACAAGGAACTCTAGCGCCATAAGTCATAATAGTACCGAAACAACGAAGAGCTGTCGCTACAAATAGTAAAAGAACCATACGACTAGTTTCACTTTTACTACATTTTGCATAAATCAATACACTTCGCTTCATAAATGGCGCATAATCTCACTTACTCGCAAAGGCCATAGTAATTCTCAGTGCCTGCACCCTCACATTCTCTGAACAAAATACCCATAATTTCAGTCATATCAATTCTCAAAAATACATTGGGATAAGCAAGAATGGCAGTAACAGATGCAAGAACTGCAGCTTCTGCAATAGGATAGTTTTTGAGTACATTTTTTCTGAATTGAGCAACAATCAGATTGTATTTAATCACCAATGCACCGTATAATCCCTAAATTTTTGTCAATTTTAAATATTTCACATTGATTTTCTCAGCAATATTTAACTTACACCAAATAATCCAATAACCAGCACAAATAGATACTCAAAAAAATGCCAATCTCTATCGTAACTTACTTGAAACATGACTAATTTACCGGTTCTAAAAGGGTTCATTGCCTAATGCAAAACCTTTTAAAATCATTTCAATCATCCTTAAATCCAACATATTTTGTGAATTTACCTGAAGCACAATAGTCGCAATCATAGCACAAAAGAAACTCTTCCACATGGTTCTATTTGGAAAATGAGTGCTCATTTCTTCCAAAGCAAATAACACACCACCAATAGGTGAGCCAAAGGCAACTGCAACACCGGCTGCACTAGAAGCTGTCATGATTTCTCTCATTTCAGCTTTGCTTGTCTTAAATTTCTTGAAACAACGAGAAATAACATTTCCTACACAACATGCCATATGCACTGAGGGTCCTTCCTTGCCAATCGATAAATTTGAGGCTACAGCCATTGTCTAAATTATAGTTTAAATTGATTGCTACACAAGATCGATATTATTTTTGCGTAATTTACCAAGCCAATACTCTTCATTACCAGTGTCCAACTACCGAGAAACCCTTTCATCACAAAACCAGCTGTTTTATGTTGTAACATTAAGTAACTTTATCGCATAAATTCATTCAAATTTTGAGCTTACCAATGATACATTTAATTTCTGAAATACCAGATCCAGCAGCATAGGGTGCATACTTTTTAACCAAATAAGCGCAGGTTGTTGCGAATAAAGTCTACTAACCATAAATAAACAATGTTGAGGGATTTTTTTAAAAAAATAAATCTGGTACTTACTGCCCACATAACGTAAAACAACCATTTTACAAAATAAAAATCAGGTCCAAGATGAACAAATTCGCTCCATGTAGTCCAATCGCTACAAGATCCACTTCCTATATTCAATAAATATTTATACAATGAATTGTATTCGTTGTTATTGTGCTTTACCATCTTCTATTTCCCAACAGCAAAATTTCTGGTTTAGCCACCAGGCGCTCGAACAATAACCTAATTTTATATCTGATAGCCAATCTGTTACAATGGCAATCAATGCTGACATGAGTCCAATAGCTGCACCTAATATTCACATATAAATGCAGTTTAGTACATGTGTTTATCATGATTTTAAATACTATGTGGTTTTTACCAACAAGCAATACAACTATCCAAGATTCTGTTGATTCAAATGTTAAATGCCACCAAGCGCGCCACGAATTATCATTAATATTTGAATTCTGTACAGATGATTGACGATATCTTTCAAGAATTGCATCTCTAACCCAATCTATATATTATATATATTTTTTACTGTCAGTATTTTATGCAAGGAGTAAGTGTATTCGCGTTTTCATTTACCAGTGGTTGAAAAATCTTCATATCTTCTAATTTGAGCCAACTCTTCTTCAATATGAACAGAGGAATTTCTTCCATGACCACTCATATTCAAATGTTTAAAAAAAATGCTCAATCAAAATAGTCGAGAAAAAGAAGAGAGCAAAGTAGATTTTTTAATAGATTTTATAAATATACCTAAACAAGGCAAGACGATCGTTTTTTCATTCGGGTCTCAAATGTTCAGTTTATTAAGGGAATTCAATTAAACGGTTGCATTCCGTAGTTTGATCGTGTAGCCACAACATTTTCCAAAGACATACGAATTCTCATTTCTGCATGCATGTGAGCTATTTTTTGTGCTTCAAACCTATATGGTTCTCGCCGTACGGTATATATATTTGCACAAGAATACAAAGAATCTTAATCTAAGGGCTTCGTACCGACTTTTTTTTTTTTGGGATTGTGAAATTGCCGTGTAGAATTTACCAATAATTTTGATATTTAGCATTCGAACTTTTTTTTTTCGTGATTTTTCGTGCTCTTGGTTTCTTTTCTATTTTATGAAGTTTTATGAAGTTTTATGGGGGGTTTACGAGAGTCTATGGGCACTTGCTGAATATTTTACAAGTGGATCACAGATGTTTTTGGCCCAAAGGTACAAATTTTGTTTGATGCTCCTCTAGTGGAAGGTAGAAGATACTTTACTAAATACTCAAGATCCTGTTATATTATTTTCATTTATTTGCTTGTAGAATGTCTACCAAAGATTTGTTGGTGGGCTTATTTTATTTTTAGTTTAACTTGGAGTAGTTGCTATATTTTTAAAGTATATACATAGCCTGTTGAACAAAAAATCAAGCGCGAAATATTAAATATCATCAGATTTACCATCTTTAAATGATAATTTTCTTTCATTAGTTTAAAAAATATCTAGTAGATATCGTTGTTTACTATTTTTATTTAACCATCAACTGCAGACCATTTAATATAAAAGCAACTCTTTCAAGAAACAATGGTTTACAATTTTCTGGTACTTTTTCTAGCATATATTTGCATACAGTTATCAAAATTAATATTCAAAAATTAAAAAACTTTAAGAATAGATGTGCGAAATATTGTATTTTAACTTTCATTATACATGATGGAGATATTTGTTTATTAGCTTTGGTGCTTATCATCGCCATATATACTGACTTCGGCTGATTTAGCGCAAATTCTAATTTAAAATGATCTATTAATCCACAAAACTCGCTTGAAAAAAAGTGCAAACTTGATTTCTACAACTTAACCAGTAAATGAATAGGAAGATGCTAAAATTATAGTATTAGATACTCTTACAGTTTTAGTATATAGTTTGAGATTTCAGCCAATTTGATTCAGTATTCATTGGTTTGAAATTATTTTCCTATTTGCTTTTTTTTTTTTTCAAGCATAGGAAGAGAAACTTTTTTTAAAAATGCATGCAAAAATACTTCAAAAATAGCGGATAGCTAATGAAATTAAGGTGATTTATTTTTATGTATACTGCGTACTAAGTGCAACTTTAAAATTCAATTTCAACCCATTATTTGGTTTTATAAATTTTTTCAAAGAATATCTGAAACACTTCTTACGAGATAGTTTAAAATTTCCATGTTTTCATTTTCTCATTTTGGCAACAACTCGGGGCGGCTAAAAGTAGTTGGAGTACTGTTCAACAACAAAAGACATACCTACCATTGCAACATGAGCTTCTTTGAAACCGTATTCATCGAGATAAGGGTTTTATTGCCTGTTTTTCAAGGTTGTAAAAAGTATGTTTTAAATGGTTTTCAGATAGCTTGCAAAGTTTTTTCGCCAATATTTATGTAATGATTTGATCCATTACATTCTTACTTAAACCCAATTATTATATAATCAACTCCCAAGTCATATAAGTACCAATAATCTATGCAAACTAAATGAACATTAGTGAATTTATCTGTTTCTTTCTTCCCTTTATATATTTATAACCCCATTCCAAATAAATATATTTTATTACTCAATTATCATTGATACTTATAACCAATTGTTATATAATCCAATATAATCCAATCATAGGTATTAATCGTATAGTAGTAATAGCAATTACAATTAGTAACACCAACCTCTTTTCCCCAAATCATAGAATCAAAGTCAATTTTATAATTCACATATTATATATCCCAATTGACAACCCCTTGATTATATAGATTTATTACAATTTAGTAAAATTGGGTCAAATATTCAAATATAATGTACTTTTCTTCTATAGACCATTAGTATCAATCCAAAAATAGATGTAAATTATTTGATATGATAGTGATAACTAATTAAAAAAATTATAAAACGATAATAAGTCAACTAGAATATTGTTTCCTTTATTATCTAAAAAAAAAATTAAGAACTCTCTTACTTCATCAAGAGTTCTTCTTTATATACATTTTATTCTATTCTAATTTCAATGTTATTTGCCTAGCACAAATAATGATATATACACATGTTTGTTCGTTGTATACTTTCTATATACAGTCAAATGTCAAACCTCAATATTATAAGGTCCCTCTTTATAACGGAAACATTGATATTAAAGGAGGTTCTTGTATCCACCGAAGACGGATGGACAAATTTTACAGCTTAAAATCCCTTATTTTGAATTTATATTTAAGGGAACTTTTTCTTTCCACATGTCCCTTATTTTATCATGATAATATTGGCCCCAAAATTAAAAAAGAACAGTTTTAGGTACAAATTTTTTTTGTTAGATGTAAATACTGAAAATGTTTTCTAATCTTTTGAGAAAACCCCATTTAATGTAGTTTGATTGCATTTGCTTTATATTACTGTTTTTTTATATCGTAAGTAGAAATCAGCCATATCTTTAAGTGTTTTGAAATCTTCATTATTTGTAGCGACAAAGTTTGAAATAACAACATAACCTAAACTTGCTAGAATTTTTCTTCCATATTGTCAATTTCATCATTATCATCATGGATTAAGGACGTGGTGTAATTATCTAAGAATGACGTTTACTTGCAACTTCCACAATTACTGTTTTTAGTCATACAATTGTTGTTCAAAATCAAATTTATTATCAAAAATAATAATAATAGAAAGTTACACCGTTATTTTTAGAGCTCAGAACTATTTAATCACAATGATAAGTATTTTTAGGTAGTATATATAGTTTATGTGTAATACATACATCGTACTAAGATGCCTTCATTCCTTTCTTAAAATTTAAGTTGATCTGTATTTTAAATTTGATTTAACACTATGGGAAAAAAGGTGTAAAATGAGGTATAAGCTACAACTTTTCTGAAAAAAGTACTATGATATTCGCTACAAAAACTGTTTTATGTGAAGACTTTATTGGGAAGATATAACTTTATAATAATCTTACGTAAAAAAAACAATTAACTGCAATTTTTAAAATTGCCAATTTCGCGTTTTTTTTCCATAGTGTAAGGGAGGCCCTCCATATAAGGGGTGCAGTAAATAACGAAGATGTTTACTAAAATAAAAAAAAAAGCGGTAGAAATACAATTATAATCAGCTAAAGTTTTGTTACAAAAGATTTCTGAAGATTAAATATAATTGAAAAAGTATGAGGGTATTTATAGTGATTTAGAGAACTTGTATACCATCAGACTTGAATGGAGTAATCTTCTAATTTTGAGTTGTTGTTACTGATATCATATTGAAAGAATAAATCATGCAAAGCATCGACCATAAAGGGTTATATGTCAAGTGCGACAATGTGGGCCTTTTGGGAGCTATTGGCTATATCTATTTAGGTAACCTTGATTTTAAGGTGTGAGTTCTAATGTGTGCTTGAAATCTTATTCATTGGTAGTGTAACTATGACACAGGGGAATAGTTGATTAAACCTAATATCTTTGATATTTTATTTATTGAATTAGGTAAAATACTTCTTGGTATATATGTCATTTGTGTAATCGATTGCACTGTGATCAAGGGTGCTATCGTTCACACGACATGTATTGGTTCAAAAGTATTTTGTATTTTCGCATGCGTTTGTTATTGTGTTCACTTTGAGTATCTCTTTATTATTGCTGCACTTTAATATTTCAAGTGGCATGAACTCTGTGAGTAATACTTGTAAATTAAGTTATTTTATGATTATCAAGCTTTTAGTATGTAATTCCATTGCAAGGGGCTTTTTAAAAGAAACCACGGGCGCCCTTAAATTGAGGTTCCACTGTAGTACGATTAAATTGTGTAAATCTATAATCTCGAAAATACAATTTAATGGTATGTCAAAAGTGGATTGATTTAACTTTACATTGATTATTTTTCGGTCAATATCTGAGATACTCTCATACAAGGGCATCGATGACCTTATGAGCTTATTGAGAATCTAATTTGAGCGCATCCATGTGCTCTGAGAGCATACAGGAGGTCCGAGTGTATATGTTAGAATACTTTTTACAACGTTACCTTAAAGATTGCACCTGAAAACCCCTTCAAAGGACAAATTTACTACATATCAGGCTCAAATTACGGGACCTGAATTATCAAACTCCGTTTTATGCTGAATGTACCTTAAAATACCCAGAAAATTACCACAAAATCTACTTTTTAGTCGATAACTCTTGCAATTTTAAAGCAATATTAAAGAGTAATATCTTAAAACAGATATATAAAGGAGGAAAATAAAATGAGTAAAAATCTTAATTAAGCTCATACACTATTTATAAAGATATATCCATTAAAAGCGTACAAAAACACAACTTCAATGGACAATAACTCGAGATAGCAATCGTTTAAGTATCAACTTTATAAGCCAAAAATGTTTCTTTCATTTAGTTTTATTATATTTTATTATAAAATTAATCTTGAAAAAAACATCAATTTCTCCTTGTACACCCTCGTTCAAAATTTGACTTTTTCGAAGAAAGCTGATAACTTTATGAAAAATAGAGCTAGAGTGACAAATAATGCCTCAAATAATAGGTATTTTTTTGCTTTATTTTTCTCAAATACTAACTTTAAAATGTAACTATAAAAGTATTTTTAAAATCACTAAAAAGTGATTTTTATGTTTTTGCATTTTTTACAAAATTTTTGGTGATACCCGTTTTCAATAAATATACTATTAGGCACAAAATTAAATTTTATGTTAAGGTTACTTAATAAAGCTAGCCAGGTTACTATACATGTTTGCTGTCAATTTTGCATTTTAAAAATTTAGGATTCTTTTTATCAAATTTTTTCATCATCAGAAAATTTTGAATTTAAACTGCCGCCACGCCTGAGATATATGAAAGTTCAAAGAAAGTTCGCTGAATTTGTTATTTTTTTGCAATGCAATGGTATGTAGGGGATGTTTAAACTAGAAAATATAGTACTGTAGTTGCAAATGGAACAACTCATCATTGTAAAATGAAGCAGGGTAATAAAATAGTTTTGTTCAATTCAAATACTTTAATTGGATTTACAAAAGTTTCTTGTAAATTTATGAGGAATAAGGAATTACATTATTTATTAAATTCAAGGAGAACAAATTCTTCGAACATCTCGTAATTTGTGGTTTTTATCATTTTAATCATGCAATAAGTTGCATGGCAACGGTGAATTTCATTAAATTCACACAATAACATTTTTTACCTCTCTCAAATATTAGACTAAATACAAATATACTATAATCCAAAAGAAAATTAACATTTTCTCAAATTGTTAATGTGTATTATAATGAAGCATACTTTGTCACGCCTTTTTTATAAACGGAATTACTTCCATATGTATAACAGCGGCAAACACTTTACAACAATTACATGTTACTTGAATTAATTTTAATGATTAGACTATATTAATAGGTAAAAGTGCATTGAAAACAAAAACGATAATAGTAATGTTATAATTGTAATTATTAACAAATTATATTCATTCTGTAGGTAAAATACGCGAAAGGGACAAAAAAAGGGACAACGGTGTAAAGTAAGCTTCAGTTGAGTGAGATGTCTGCTTGTCTGCTACGTGCATAATAGACAATGTATTTTTTGGCTTGGTGATATGAAGTTGTATTTAGATCTACAGTCAAAACCTCAATATAAGGCCCCTCAATATAAGAAAAACCTTGATATAAAGGAGGTTTTTATATCATAGATTAAGGATGTGGTGTAATTATCTAAGATGCCTTTATTCCTTTCTTAAAATTGAAGTTGACCTGTGTTTTAAATTTGGTTTAAGGGAGGTCCTCGATATAAGGGTCTTTTTAAAAGAAATCATGAGCGCCCTTAAACTGAGGTTTGACTGTAATTTAACCTATTGCTTAACTCTATCTATATTGTTTATAATGGTTTTATATTAGTGGTAATTTAAATTTCTATAACAGTAATTGTTTATTCTATATTGAGTTTCTCTTTTTTTATTTGTTATCAGATGAAACAGAGATTATGATGTGTTTTAAGCACAATAGATGGTTTAATATTTGAATATAAGTATACTCTGTACTCCGTACTGGCCCAACACATCTGCTATAACTGGCCAAAAATCGATTATACAGGTGAAGCATTTAAATAGAAGTATTAGTTTTTTAAAAGCACAAGATACATCCCATTGAGAGTTAATCTATCGTTTTTGTTTCAGCGAAAAATATTAATTCTTTATTATGATAAGCAAGATAATAGTTCATATTACTACAGCTTAAAACCTATCTTGACTGAGCCCTAAAATCGATTTGATCACACTATGGGAAAAAAAGCAAAAATAGCAGTTTTAAACTTTACAGTTTTATATTTCTTTACATAAAACTCTTATAAAATTATAACATCTTCATGTAAAACAGTTTTTGCAGCGATTGTTATTGTAGTTTTTTCCGAAAAGTTGTAGTTTGTATCCCATTTTACACCTATTTTCCCGTGGTGTGAGGAATTGATACAAAGGTGATTCAAAAAACAAAATTGTCAAATGGCACACTAACTGCAAATTATGTTAGGTTACTATATTAAAT
>JAEPRC010000986.1:0-11582 GCA_016758945.1 Mucor plumbeus
CCGTGGCTTCTTTTCAAAAGTCCCTTATATCGAGGACCTCCCTTAAATCAAATTTAAAACACAGATCAACTTCAATTTTAAGAAAGGAATGAAGGCATCTTAGATAATCACACCACATCCTTAATCCATGAAACAAAAACCTCCTTTATATCGAGGTTTGACTGTAGACAGTTTATTTTTGGCTTGGTGTGATATAAAGTTTTATTTGAACATACATTCAAACCTCGATATAAAGCAGGTTTTTGTATCCACTGAAGACTGGTGGATAAATTTTACAGCTTAAAATCCTTTAATTCGAATTTACATTTAAGGGAACTTTTTCCTTCCACATGTCCCTTATTCTATTATAATGTTATTGGCGGCCCCAAAGCTAAAAAAAGAACAATTCTAGATACAAAAGTTTTTTACTGGATGTAAATACTAATTAATGAATATTTTTTAATCTTTTGAGAAAAACCCATTTGATATAATTTGATTGGATCTGTATTATTGTATTACGGATTTTTTTATATCGTAAGTAGAAATCTACCATATCTTTAATTATTTTGAAATCTTCATTATTTTTAGAAACAGAGTTTGAAGTAACATAACCTAAACTTGCTAGAATTTTTATTAATTTACAGGAATAACATTGTTTGTTTCTTACATATTTTCAATTTCATCATTACCATCATGGGTTAAGGATGTGTGGTGTGATTATCTAAGATGCCTTCATTCCTTTCTTAAAATTGAAGTTGATCTGTGTTTTAAATTTGATTTAAGGGAGGTCCTCGATATAAGGGACTTTTCAAAAGAAACCACAGGTGCCCTTAAATTGAGGTTCAACTATGGTATAACAAACCTGAGTAAGACCAGATATTGTATATGAAGTGTTCCTGAGTGTAGTCATGGCTCGATTTAGTGGACATGGTGGTAAATGGAAAAGTGTCTATTAAATCGAGTTTTCCGCTATATTGAATTAATTTGTACGCTATAAAAAGTAAAACGGAATATCAATTGGATTTAATTTGAAAACGTATTTCAAATAACGCAAAATTATTGAGAGAGGTTGAAAAGTGCATAAAATTGTAAAATGTAGGCTTTTAAAAGTAAAATAATTACTAGATTTGGTTATTTTATGATATCTTTTAATAATTACGTCAGAAATAAACTTAATTTATTATTGGTTCAGTACTATTTTATCCAATAGTGTCTTCAAATTTTGTAATATAGTGGACTCTGAATTATTCAAAAAGAATACAATTTAAAAAGACAATAATGCATCAGATTTTATTTGTAACTGTATAGAAACTAAAAGAAGTCTGAGGTGTACTAAGATATAAAAGTACGGGTCTTTTGTATACTGTAAGTATATTATCTACTACTGAGAATTTAACTATAGAACCAATAATAGATCAATATGAGAAGTATTTATCCTTATTGATTTAACAAATCAGCAAAGTATTATGTTGAATGCTCTTTCTGGTTGACATGTTTTATATTTAGTGTTTGTCTTGTTCTTGTTTAATTTGTTGATGGATACTCTGTGCCTGGAAATCTAATAATTATATTAATAGCACCGCCTATTAGTATTAAGTTTGACATGCACTAATTGTACTACTATGCCACATGGAAAAATAGGGTATCCATAGTTGAAACTTCCTTTCGAAATATCGGCTATGCTATGGATTTATCATAGCCAAAATCAGAGTATCTTGTCTATCAGACTAAGATGTAGATTTGTAGAAGGTGATATAGAATAAAACAGAATCGTCAAAAAACTTTTCCATTAATTTACAATATTGAAATAGCCGAAAATAGCAGTGAAATTCCTCTGTAAAGAGTACTATTTTCTCGAGATAGTTTAATCTATTAGAAAGAATTACTTTGGGTTGGACGTTGTGTTACTAATGTATTTTCAATATTGCTTTTGGCAATACTTACTATGTATTAAGGGGGATTAATATTTGACAAGCAGCATTAAGGAATATTGAGGGTTGTGTTTTAATATATTTATTTGATTAAATTATTAAAATAATATAGAAGAATAAAACAGATATTTTCACTAATGTTTTAATATCTGTTTCTGCTTGAGTATTTATATGATTAATTACTGAAACAATTCATACAGCTACTTCACTACTATGTAATGTGAATTATTACATCCTCGACCAAATCGGCAAAATCGTAAGTATTTGCTAAGTTGAATTTTCCTTATTCATGAGTCCACTAAATCGAGTCATGACTGTATATATTGTTGGGTTACTTGCTTGGTATGCTCCTCTGGAAAAAAATACTCATCACTGACTAAATTGATCTAAGTTTAATTAAAAAAAAATTGAGCACCAAAATTGAAATGTTAGTTTTTTGTAGTCATAAAGTAGATCCTATTGAAAGCCATTCTGTCCTTTTTGTTTCATAAAAAAATATCGTTTTTTTCATCAAGATAATTAGAATAGTATTTGACATTACGACTTAAAACCTTTACAAAGTGAGCCCCAAAATTAATTTAACAAATCAGTCCAAAAATAATCCAAAAAACAAAAATTTTTAATAGCTCATGAACTGCAAAGTAAGTTAAATTACCATACTAAGCAACTTTTTTACAGTTTTAAATTCTGTATCTGATTAAATAAAATTTAAACAAATGTTTTGCGTTGAATTTTGCGTAAAATGTGCCTGAAAATTCAAGCGTTTTTGAAGATACACGCCACATCTTATACACATGTATCAGATTTAAATATCAGATGAAACGCGCAGCAAAATTATCTATCAATCTAGCTATTGACAAACTTTTTAGCTACATTTTTCTTGGAGAAAGTTCTTTTTTTAACGCATTTTGAGGATATTTCGGCAAAAACTTAATATTTTTAAAAAACTTAAATGAACTTTATAGAGCTCATTAAGCTCTATAAAATAAATAAAAAATAACTGCTACTCAATTTGATAAATATTTTGAAATCCACTACAAAATATCTCAAAAAAAGGAGAAAAAAAAATACCTAAATTTTTTTATACTTAAACATTTTATAAAGAGTGATTTATCAGAATATAAATTATTAAATAAAAAATAGAAAATTAATCAAGTAAAGAGATGTCGTTTATTTGAATGAAATTGAGAGAGTTTATATACTATTTAATTTGAGAAAATGATGGTGTAATAAATATTGTTGTGGTATAATATCGTTTTGAAATATCATGCTGGAAGACCATGCTGCTGTAAGCATAATTTAGTTGCTTATTTGTTGATCAACTTTCGGTCCTTGAACTATTGTTTACCTTTCGGATTTGACACATTAGGTTAAGAATGATACATCAAAGAGGTTTAAAACAAGTAATTTTTATTATCTAGAAGTATTAGTATAGCTTAATTTTTCACAGAGATATGAGAGACCAAAGTTTTAAATTTCGATAGTAAAATAGCTATAAAATTTGAAATATTGTCAATAAAAATGTTATATCAGCTGTAAAAAATAAGTTACTTTAGGATACTAGGTTTTGAATTAAAGTTGAACATCTCAGGTACATTGACATATAATGTTTTCTTAAGGTTGTTTTGTGGGAAAATAAAATAAAGTGGGGATAAAAAGCGAAACCCGGTTTTTAAGGAAAAAGTAATAGATTTTTGGTATACTTGTAAGTAAAGCTTCTAAGTAAATGATAATTACTCATTCAGCATCTAAATATATTTTATTTCTTAGGAGATATATACCACTGGTACAGAATTAGCAGTTACTTCAAAAAAAAATATTTAAATGAGTTCTTCCTTGCTGTGTTGGCGGCTTTGTAAGTTCTGATTATCATTTTATTTTAATATCCTTTACTGGACGTTTTTTATTATAGCACTGATAAAGTAATTATACCATATGCAGATATATATTGCCTTGAAATTAGTTACAATTACTTCATTAGTTGGCCATTGCTCACATCGTTTACTGAATGATCCCGGAGTCAAAGTTCCCCGTTGGTGAAATTAAAATGAAGGCAAACACAAAAGGATCAAGTCTATACAGCAATGAAGATCTTCATTATCATAATGTCGATGGCAGCATCACCAATATGAATCACTTTTAGCATCATGATGATTTCTTTACCCCTTAAAAGGTAATGCAATTATCGGTACTACAATAGTGTTGTTAAAAAGGGCGGTCTTGCAAATACTGTAAGGATGCAATTTATATACTCAAACCATAGAAATCCTTTTCTATTTACGTGTTTCTGACTTTCTCTCTCATAAAGAATATATATATATATATATATATATATATATCATGACAATAGAGAATGAAAGTACTAGTGCAACTAATGGAGAAAAAAATGATAACTCTCATTTATTACAAACTCATCGTATAACAACAACAATTAAAAAGGCTGCTGGTCCACCTATCACTACTAGAAAAAGCGCACACAATCGAACCCAATCTATTTCAACACAACCTGTAACTCAAAAAAAGAAACAACATAGCCGAAGGGGCTCTTTACCTACAGCTATTCATGTGAATGAAGCAAATCGTTTCTATCATTCATCTTTGAATTCACCTATTCGTTCTTCATTTTTATTATCACCTATTCCACCTTTACCTGAAAAAGGCGCTATTGCCATTCATATTGCAAACCCAAAATCAGATGTCGCTTCTCATTATATCACAAAGCATGAAAATACTATTAAAAACCTGTCTTATATTCTTATATGGTACTTTTTCTCAACTTCATTATCGTTATACAACAAGAATTTAATGGGCCGTGATCGATTCAACTTTAACTTCCCATTACTAGTCAGTGCCATTCACGCTGGATTGCATGCTATTATAACAACTTTAATGATGTGGTTGGGAGGAAATCGATGGAAAAGTGCTACAGTTGGCATGACCCTGAATGATTATCTTTTTAAAGTAGTAAGTATGGAAATTATACTAGTAGATTGATCAACTAAAATTTATAAAAAAAAAAGGTGCCTTGTGGAGTAGCAGCAGCAGTAGAAATTTGCTGTTCAAATGCAGCACTTGTATATATTACCTTATCTTTTTATACCATGGTTAAGTCCAGCACACCTATTTGGGTTTTATTGTTCTCTTTTTTGTTTGGATTTGAGAGGCCTCGTTTATTATTGGTTGCTATCATCGTTGTCATGGTAGCTGGTGTTATTTTAACTGTGGAAGGAGAAACAAAATTTGATCCAGTAGGCTTTTCATTGGTATTAGTAGCATCTATTGTCTCTGGTTTACGATGGAGCATGACACAATTATTGTTACAACATGAAAATATGGGTATTAGTAATCCTATTGCAACTCTTTATTACTTAACGCCAGTTATGTTTGTTACCATGTTTACACTTAGTTTAATATTTGAACACCCGCTAGATCAATTTCAACATTCAAAGCATTTTGATACAGTATCACATATTATAGAGTCATTTGGATTAATGTCAATTGGTGGGCTTTTAGGTAAAATTATATTTGATGCAAAAGTTTGTATATGATTGCTCACTCTTTTTTCGGAAATGTATATGTAGCATTTGCAATGACATTGGCTGAGTTGTATCTTATTAAGAATACAAATACAGTTACACTCAGTGTTGCTGGCATCAGTAAAGAGATTGTTGTTATTATGCTTTCCGTGATGATATATGGAGATGTCTTGACACCTAAAAATGTGCTTGGGTAAGTTGATTGGTGCTTAATTGTACAATATTGTATTAACCATCAGACGCACTTCATAGTTTATTGGTTTCAATCATTGGCATAATCGCTTACAACTATTACAAACTATCCAAGAACAACAACTCAGAGAAAGGACATTATCAAATGATTCCATTGCATTCATCTTCATCCAATAACAATCTGAACAATTCATCCATAAATACTTCAATCCCTAGAAATTTAAGAGATTAATTCCCTCTAAAAATAGCATTTTTGATTTATGCGGTTTGCGTAACAATGCAAAAATAAAAATAAAAATAAAAATAGTAATTGTCAAAAACAAGAATCTAAAATGGAGTTTTGTTTTGTTATTTCTAAGCCCAAATAGTTTTCCTTGTAAAGTAAATTGTTTTATTTATAATATATTTTAAGACAAAAAAGAAAAGAGCTTTTTTTTAAAAAAAAAAGATGTGAAATATAGAGTACAGATTTTTCATTGCGAGTGGTAAAAAGGGAAATTAGGGTATGATTTCAGTTATTTATACATGTAAAAAGCTGAGCGAAAATTAAGCTTTTTCGTTAGAATCCAATTGCTCTTCCTTAGCAATAATATCATTATTCGGGTGAATCTTTTGTCTAGCTGTACTAGTTGGAAAGCAAGACATTGGGGGTTTCTTTGGATAATAAGCTGCTTGAGGTCGTGAAAGATGAGACATTTCTGATGGTTTAGTTGGAGGTTTTCTTTCCATTTTGGTTTCTTTATCAGGATAAATTCTAATCAAATGTGTACCTTGACCAGCAGAAACTCTACGAGCTACACCATTTTCATCCAAAACAACTTCAATTGTGTTGACCTTCTATTAAATGTTTATAAATGTTAATTATTAATGTCAATTAAACAAACGCATCATTTCTGACCTGGTCATTATCATGAGAAATACAACAACCCATTTTATTTCAATAAGCTTTTATATAGTAAAAATAAAAAAGTAAATAATAATTATAATAAAGAAGCAGTAAAAGAATTAGATCAATTATCACCTTTTTATATACAAAAGTGTAGCATAAAAGGCCAAGCATAAACTTGGTAGGAGATACAAATGTGGCGAAGAAGCCTAATTTTGGAAATGCACTAACAAAAACTTTGCCCAAACTCGTAAGGTACTGGTTCATTTAAAATATATGACTTCATACTAATCATTTGCCTGTGATTTGAAACCCAATTTAATTCAAGATCTGCACATACTATATATATTCCAACAATGTAGTAATCTATTCAATACCAATTTACATTGTACGTTTTGTCATTGCCAAGCTTTGAAGTCTACAAACTAATAAATTGCAAATTATAAGCATGTTCTGAAATCTGGGAGTTTTCAAGTGTTGCTTGCTTGCAGTAAACAATCACTTCAATCAATTTTTCTAGTGGTAGTAAATGCTTTCAGAAGAATTGATCATATTCATTATACTTTATATTTAAATTTAAATTTAGAGAGTTTAACTCGACAATTTTCTCTTTCATAATAGTTTTTTTGCTTCAATTAAAAAAAATCTTGCTCCTCTGAGGTGCCCTATATTTTTATTTGATATTTGATTTAATGAAACTGACAGATATTGGTTTATTACAAATTTGAATTTAGAGTAAAAAAGGTGTGTTCATCCGGTTTAATTGCCGCTCATTTTTAACTCTTTCGTGGCATCTGATAACTTGGAGTCAAACAAACATTTGCCCTCCAAGTTAATATGGAAACAAGCTAGATTACTTTTAGAGATCTCACAAATCTGTTATGTTACTATCGAAAAGAAATTATAGATAATTGGTATCCTTTAAAGTTTCGATTATCAAAAGTTTTTTATTTCAAATTATATCACTGATGACCCTTTTTATACATATCTAATCTGCAATCTACAATCTGAAATAAATTAGGTTCAATAGATGAGTGGATATACAGAGTCTGCTGGTCAATGATATATTATCAGGTGATTTTTAGAGAATCCGTGAACAGTTTTACATATTTGACGGCCAATTTATCATTTCAATGAATTGAAAATTATGGAAGCGAGTTACTTTATACTACAATTGTACATGCATCTTCTTAAATTGTAAAGGCAAAAAAAATATACTGCAGATATTACGAAATGGCTATCAAATTTATTTTCTTCGTGGTGTCACTCCAAATGCATACTTAAATGCATGCTGTGATCTTCTGATATTTCTTGACCAAAAAAATCAAAAATTTCTCGGTTAAAAAAATTAATTCTAATTTCTTGTAAATTTTACCGATTTTTAATATATAAAAAAAGGCAGTTTCTCCTATAAAAATGTGCATTAAAAATTTTTATACATAATTTTTGTACAAATGTGATAAAAAAGGGGAGAAAGGAGTTCATGTTCATGTAATAAAACGATGATATTTAAAGAAATTTTTGGTTCTAGCGCCGTCACAAAAATTTCTGGAACTAACATCTTCGCTGTAATGTTTAATTAAAGGTGTGTGCAAAAAAAAAAAAAAAAAAAAAAAAAAAAAAAAAAAGAACATTTAAAAAGGAAAAACTTGTTCTTCTATTTACAGCCTTTCTTTTTAATTATTAATTAGAATAAACAAAAATGAATGCAACAGACAGCGACTTAAATGGTTGGTTAGGTGTGCTTTTATCATCTTTAGCATGTGTGTTTGGAGGTAAGTTTTTCTCTGAAATATGCATGGTTCATAAATTGACATTTTTATACATATAAAACAAAGCTTCAATTGTATTTTTGGATAAATTCTGTCATATATCACTATTGGACAACAGAGCTTTTAGAGCATCTTCAATGGCTCTGGCCTCGGGCGTTTTACTGTTCTCATCACTATCAATTCTATTCCCACAAGCTCAAAAAAGATTAGACAACGATGCATTGTTATATTCATGTTATTTTGGTGGTGCTACCTTTACACTTTTACTAACTAAATTAATACATTATTTAATGCCTGATGCTATTCATGCTTGTGGTGATGCATCAGAAAGTTGTCATCACGCCGAAGAAAATCACAATCACCATGGCAACCATCACCATCACAATGACCATGAATCACAACAAGAAAGACGCAAATTAAACGATCATCCATGCGATGTTGAATATGGTACAATTCGTTCTAGTGAATCTCATTTCAGATTTCATCATGATGATCTTGTTCACAGCAATGAACCGCCACATCGCAACCGTTCAAGTGATGATACAGTCAGTGAATGTCTTAGCACTCAACATCATAATCGCCATGAATCAGTAGAACAAACTGTTAGCAATGATCCTGAGCATTACTATAGTATTGGTATTCAGACTGCTATTGCTATTTGTGTACATAAATTTCCTGGTAAATAGAAGCTTTTAATGATTGTGAAAATAATTGAAATTAATCAACAGTCTTATTATTTAGAGGGTCTTATTATGTTTGTTTCTAGTAAAGCATCAGCTTCACTTGGTTTAAGTGTTGGCATTGCCATGTCGATTCATAATCTAACTGAAGGTTTCATGATTGCTTTACCCTTGTATTACGCTACACGATCACGTACTACATCTTTTACATATGCTGCTATTATGGGCGGTTTCTCTCAACCATTAGGCGCATTGATTGGATTGTTTTTAATTGAAAACATTTCTAGACAAAGTGAAAACCTCTTATTTGGTATTGTATTTGGTTGTGTAAGTGGAATGATGTCCCTTATTACTATTCAGGTATGTGGTTTTATTGTTGTTTGTTAAGGAAGGCCCCTTATATATATATATATATATATACTAACAATAACTTTCTTAAAACAGAGCATGTTGCCACAAGCAATCAGAGCTGATTCTCATCAGCATTATGTACTTATATTTTTCTTTTTGGGTATATTCTTGGTTGGACTTTCTTCAGTCCTTGAAGCTCTTTAAAATCACTTTGTTTCTTACTAAACATTCTTCTTTTCATTTTGTAAATATATTAATACTATATCCTAAACTTTGCATTCGTTTCTTTTTTTATATATAAAAGTGAAATAGAATAAATAAATAACGTATTTACACCCAATTGTTAAAATTCGAAACCAAAATATACAAATATAACTTGCAGGCCTATAAATCGAAAAGTAATTTAAAAATAAAATTATTAAATTAAAGTTAATCCGTATAAACATAGCATTTCGTGTAATTGACTTTGTTATATAATCTCCAATGAGAGTTTTAAGACAACAAATTTATAAATCATAAGCAGGGTGTATACCTACAGAGGCTGCTCTAGTTCTTAAAATACTCCTTAAATAATATGTAAAGTCCATTCGACCAAAATTTGAATTTCAAAATTGAAGTATCCCTTCTTTTCTACAACTAGCCCCATAAAAACCATTTTGTAGGATATACCTTATACGTTACAAAATACGTATAAACTGGTTGCATTATGCTATCAGTTCAAAAAGTTATTTTATATCTCATGAAAAAACTCAAAAACAGTTAAAATTGATAGCTTTTTCCTTAGAAACTGGGCCTTACTTTTATCCTTCCTTTGCTTTCTTTTTCACTAAATAACACCTAGAAAAAAATTATATATCAATGTACCTGAGATGTTCAATTTTAATCTAAAAACAGGTATTTGGAATTATTCTATTTTTAGCAATTGGTATAACACTTTTAGTGCTAATGTCTCAGACTTTAATAGTATTTCGCTACAAAAAATTGAAAACAATGAGCTCTCATATCTCCACAAAAAACTAAGTTATGCTAGTATCTTTTGATGATAAATATTACTTGTTTTAAAGCTCGTTATAACATATTTAAGTATAAAAAAAATTTAAGCACTTTTTTTTTCCTTTTTTTTGGCATTTTTTGTAGTAGATTTCAAAATATTTATCAAATTAAAATAGCAATTGGTTTTATTTACGTTATAGAGTTTAATGAGCTCTATCATATTCATTTTAGTTTATTTAAAAATATCAACTTTTCGTTGAGATATTTCCAAAACGCTTAAAAAAAGAATATCCTTGATTTAGCCTCCAAAAAAGACGAGTATACCCTCATTTCAAATTTTAGAATTGAAAAAAAATTGACACATATCCAGTTATCTCTACGAAAAATGTAGCTAAAAAGCTCATTAATAGCTAGATCAATAGGCAATTTTGCTGCGCATATTAATAATTTTTTAAATTTGAAATATTTTTATAAAAAGTGATGTGTATCTCTAAAAAATCTTTAAAATTTCAAGCACATTTTTCACAAAATTTAATCTGAAACATTTTTTCAATTTTTATTTAGCCAAATGCACAATTTAAAACTGTACAAAAACTATATGATAAACTATTTCAACTAATTCTATAGCTCATGAGATATTAGATAATTTTGTTTTTTGGATCATTTTTGGATCATTTTTGGATTGATTTGTTAAATCAGTTTTGGGACTCAGTTAATAAAGGTTTTAATCTGTAGTGTCAAATATTGTTTTGATTGTTTAGAACATAGACTGCGTCGGGTGCATGTAGATTATATAGAATCATCAATAGTAGAAGTTCTCAAATAAGTATTAGCTGGTTATAATCCTTAGAGTGAGAAGAATGAGGTTATAATGATGCATTGTACTTTTATTACAGTTAGTTATGTTACATGAAGGCTATGATGAAATCGTGTAGCACGAATGTGTTGGATGATCCAATCACAAATCTGTCCTTGAAATTCGAGTTGCGTTATTTAATTGAAAAGAAGATCTATTCTCTAAATTTAGTCAAGCATGAATACTATAGATACTTAGCTTTGTGCAATGTTATTACTGTCAAAACTGGTTTGGCCAATCTGTTATAGAATCTGTTACTGATTCCACATTTCCAAAAAAAACTATAAATACCCTGTTTCTTAATGCTTGTTAAAAAGTTCATCATCTTTTTGATACAAAATATACTCAATAAATATATCTAGTTTTAACTTTATTTTCTAGTATCTTTATTCTGTATATATAAACA
>JAEPRC010000987.1:0-14244 GCA_016758945.1 Mucor plumbeus
AAGCCAAAAATAATTTTTTTATTTAGTTTTATTATATTTTACCATAAAATCAATTTCGAAAAAATTAAGAATTTTTCCTTGTATACCCTCGTCCAAAATTTGACTTTTTCGAAAAAAGTTAATAACTTTATGAAAAATAGCGCTAGAGTGACAAATAATAGCTCAAATAATAGGTATGTTTTTGCTTTGTTTGTCTGTAAAAATAGTTTTAAAATTTTATTATAAAAGTATTTATTAAATCAATAAAAACTGGTTTTTATGTTTTCGCTTTTTTTGCAAAATTTTGGGTGGTAAACATTTTCAAAAGTTAAATGGTTAGATGCAAAATCCAATTTCATATTGAAACTACTTGATAGAGTTAGTCATATTACTATACATTTTTAATGTGGATTTTGCATTTTGAAATTTTAAAATGGTTTTTATCAATTTTTTTATCATCAGAATATTCTTATTTTGAATTACCGCCACGCCTGAAATATATAAAAATTAAAAGAAAATTCGGCGAAATTGTTATTTTTTGCAATGCAATGGTGTATAGGAGATGTTTAAACCAGAAAAATTAATTAGTTACGAAAATGGAGTAACTCGTTATAAATTGAAACAAGGTAGTAAAATAGTTTTTCAATTCAAATACTTTAATTGAATTTACAAGAGTGTCTTGTACATTTATGAGGAGTAAGGAATTACATTTATTAAATTCAAGGACAAAAGAGCCCTTTAAACATCTCTTTATCTGTGTTTTATATCATTTTAATCATGCAATATGTTGCATAGTAATTGTGAACTCTATTAAATTAACACGATAACTGTTTTTTGCCGTGTGGCGTGGCATGATTAAAAATACCCTATAAATTATTTTTTCTTTCCAATAAAGTTTCTTTTCTTATCACAAATAACAAAAGAATATTAATGTGGTTGTGGTTACAGCAAATTTGAAGCTTCAAAAACTCCGAAACTTAGAATACGTATATCTTCTGAAATATTTGACGTACATAATAATGCTTCAAACTAAAAAAGTTTGTAATTAACCAAGCAAAAGGAATTTGTATTCGAAAAAACTGTTTTTTAACTTTTCATTGATAGGTTTTTTAGTAAACATCTGAGATTCTTTTATATGCGGGCTACCATGATTGTATGAGCTTATTGACGGTTTTACTTGAGCACATCCATGTACTTTGGGAGCATTCAGGAGGCCATAGTAAGAAGCCGTATATTTTTTAATTAACAAGCAGAGGTTAGGTCAGCCCATTTGGGCCGATAATAAATGAAGATTTTTAAATGGATAGGGAATTGATTTTTTATAATCGCGTATGGGAGTTCTAAAGTTCAGGGCATTCATAAATATTTTTTGTTTGTTAAAAATTATATTCATTATTAACTTTTAGTTAAATTTTACATTTGAAATAAACACAATTTTCAATTTAAACTTTAAAAATTATGCCTCCCGCTCACCCCAATCTCGATGTTAACGTACTTGTATCAATGAGCAAGCGTTTTGTAAATAATGTAGATGCTAAAACCATTTTACGTACCAAGTATGATTGGAATACCCCTCGTTTGAACTTCAAAGGAAGGACAATTGGTCGTTCAGAGGTGAATAACCATGTCATGTACGAGGTCATCTTGGATGAAGTACCCGGTATTAGATTGACAGTAAAGCAAGGTAGTTTGAAGTATCTTGGTCCACTTGAAACTGGTGTTCCTGTTACTACAGATCCTACTGAAGTTTTTACTATTTTTGAAGAGACCGAGGATTTATTAGAAGATGCTATCCAGGAAGATGAAGATGATGAAGAGTTGGAGGTGGATTTAACTCCTACTGATGGCTGGACAAATGGTGAAGTATTTGTTGATAGCAGGCTTTGTGGCGAAAGCTATCAACAATCTAATGCAAAGTTGAACTTGGCTAATTCAAGAAATGCCACTCCCTTGGATTATTTCTTGTTCTTTTTGCCTCATGATCACTTTCAAAGCATCATAAACAATACCAATCTTTCTGCAAGAAACATTGATAGCTCCTGGAAAGATCTTACATATCAAGAGTATATGATGTGGATTGCGCTTTTGACTGTCATGACAGTGATCAGACATTCTGATCGTAAGGCATACTGGAGACAGGGATCTAGTCATTTTTTAATGAACATCAACTTCTCGGAGTATATGTCTTATAAAAGATTCAATGACATTATGCATATGCATGTTTTTGAAATTTACTCTTTTGAGAAGCAACAACTTGATCCTTTGTACCAGATTCGTTCTACAATCGAAGCGTTCAATGATCATATGGCAAAATGCTTGATTCCTGGTAAGTATTTGGTCATTGACGAGTCAATGAATCAATGGTTAGGCACAGGCATGCCTAATTTAAAAAAGGTACCTCGGAAGCCTCATCCTATAGGCCAAGAATTCAAAACACTTGCTGATCATCATACATTTTGCATTTTACAAATGGATACAGTCAGTGATCCAAAGCCAAAAGAATACGATGATGATCCTGGAATGCGCAAATTGACAGCTACTATCAAGCGTTTGGTAAAACCTTGGTTTGGTAGTGGTCGTACCGTCATTGCTGATTCTTGGTTTGGATCTCCCGATATGACGGCGATGTTATCCGATTTGGTGCTCTACTCCATTATGCAAGTAACCAAGCTTCGTTACTGGCCTCGCGGAATGCCCACTACTGACATTGTAGAGCAAGTTGAAGAAGCTCATGGTAGCTTTTATACAATGAAAAAGGATTCAAGTAGCGGTAAGATCTTTACATGTGCATATCGTGATAAGAAGGTTAAAGCCTTCATATCGTCATGTGGCACTACCAGACTTGCTGGTCAGAGAACCTTTGTAGGGTCTGGGGGTAATCAAGTAACTATTCAACGTCCTGCAGCAGTTGATGAATATGAGACTCATAAAAGTGAGTAGGAAGTTTGCGTGAAATGAAAGCATAAATAGTATTAATTCCATTATTTAGGTTCTGTCGATGCGGCTAATAACCTCAGAGACAATTTGATCTCTTACCATGATATCATATCTACTGAAAGATGGGAAATGCGCTTTTTTGGTTTCTTTCTGGGAATATGTGAAGCAAACGCTTACAGTTCTTTTTGAGTATTCGCTAATGATGGAAAAATGGCACATAGTTCCTTTAAGGATACTTTGGCTTGGACCTTTCTGAAGCATTGTAAAGAGTTGACTCTTCAAACTGAGACAATTTCTGATGATCAACGGATATTTAGAAGTAATCTTAATCATGCGCATGTATCAATGACAGGCATGAATGGTAGAAAAAGGGTTAGATTAGCATGTAAAAGTTGCTCTAGTTCTGGTGTAAGTGGTACAAGAATTGAAAAATCTTGCAGCTGCAGCCCACTGATACCCATGTGCCAAACATGCCATAACAATCATTTACATGATATTTGGGCTCTCCAAGCACGTCTAAATAATTCTTTATAGACTCAAGTGTATTTCCATTGATTTTTAATAAATTTTTTCCAAATACACAAATTTTTATAGTTGATCGCAGAGTCGGCCCAAATGGGCTGATCAATTTTTTTAAAAACAGCCTTTACAAAATGGATCCCTGACAACCCAATTTTTAATTGTTTTCAAAAAAGCAAAACGGATTATAAACAGGAATATTTTCTCTTCAAAATATATTTAACCTTTATTTTATAAATGTATTCTGTAGTGAGAAAAGTATTAAAACAAATCGGCCCAAATGGGCCGATCGGGGTAATCCCAACTTGTTAATAAAATTATCATAAATTCCTGTTATATACTGTAATAAACATACCACTTCAGACGTCTTTATGTTGTTGTATTTGATTGCGTTAGCGAATTGCATTTACACAGACTTATTTTTGTATCCACAAAGTATCGTTTCCTAAAAGTTAGCGATAACGTCTTCATGAAAGCGATGATTTAACCAGTAAAACTACAAACATTTATAATTCTAAATAAAGTTCTCAATGCAGTTGAATAAAAAATAGTTAATAAGCTTACTATAAAATAATGACCTTTTTATGTTGTAATTATTCTTATACGATTTTGACAGCAGAGCAGCAGCAACCCAACGACGAGCACAACATTGCAAAGGAGGACACAAAGAAAAAGCAATTTACTCTAACATTATGTAATAAATGCTGTCAAACGCCCCCTGTTTAGCCTGTGGTTATCATATTAGCTTGCCAACGTTGCCTTCAAGCATGGAAAGTCCTCACTCATTGACATAACCTTGTTTAAAGTCAAGCGACTATGACTGGATACAAATTTCTCCATAATTTCCTTGTATGCTTCTTTGATAAGGTGCTTTATAAAAAATTTTCGGAGTCAACTAAAGGGTTTTGAGTGGTGTTGTTGTAGTTGTATATGACATTTCTAAAAAAAAGCTCTCGATAAGAGAAAGAGAGTGTAATCCAAAAATGTGAAAATTCTTATTATTATATTGTGAGGGGAAAAACTATACCAATGTTTTGCAAAATTGTGTGTTTTCACCTGCTTTGCTGCTTGTGCTAGGAATATATCTTAGTAGCTTATATCAGTTAGTAGAGTAAGTAAAGAGCTTTCAAACAATGTATTGAATTCCATTAAATAGTAGATATAACTACTAGATACAGAGGTTTAAAGATGAAATATAAGATTTTATTAAATATAGAAAACAGCTTAAAAACGAGTAGGTCCTCCACCAGACCTGATCACCGCTTTAATACGAGCTGGCATGCTGTCTATATATTTTAGACAGTCATTCTTTGTAAATTTGTACCATTCACTGGTAATGCGGGCCTCCAGTTCTTCTTTAGTAGTGGGTCTGGTTGGGTATGTGTTGAGCCTACGCTTTAACTGGTACCAGACGTGTTCAATTGGGTTCAAATCTGGACTCTGAGCTGGCCAATCTCTAATTGTTTCAAATATAAAACCGTTGGCACTAAAACAGTCTTGTGTAATTTCAGAAGTGTGCGGCGTGGCATTATCTTGCTGGAAACGGATGACATTACGATTCATGTCGTAATACTCCAAGGTGTCCAGGAGAGAAGTTTGCAAGATATCAACATAAACAGTTGAATCTACCGAGCCGTCCATAACTGTAATACTATAGCCGGGGTCATTCGCTGTTATACAACCCCAGAAAAAGACACTTCCACCATCTCCCTCCACGTGAGGTTCCGTCTGATAAGGCTGCAAGATATCACCGCCATCTGACCAATAATAAGGATTACCATCTGAGCCCCACAAATTGATTCTGGTTTTGTCAGAAAACACCCACTGCCTCCGTAAGATGATGGTGGTTTTTGGCCCATGCCAGCCGAAGAGAGGCTTGTTTTTTTTGCTGATAAAGTTGGTCTTAATTTTTCTCCTTGGTTTGAACCCCATTCTTTTAAGTAACTTGCAAACCCCAGATAAAGACATATCAATTTCAATTAATCTTAAATACTCTTGAACAGCCTTGGGACCATCTTGTCTACCATTTCAAAGCATTCTTGCAATGTATTGTTGAGTTGGTACACTGACAAATGATGGTCTTCCGCCAACTGGTAAAGTTGCACTGGACAAAAACTTCTTCTTGTAGCGAGTGAGAGTAGATAATTTGGCAGATGGATAACGTTTTATAATAACAGAAAAGGGAGTATTTTAAAGCAATAAAGATCTTATTGAATTTTGAAGCTCAACAGGAAGTGGGCGAACCATGGTGTAAGAAGGCCTGAAAAAAGTAAAGTAGTGAAAAAATAGAAGGCAACGAGAGAAAAAGGTAGGGTTTTTATAAGTTTTTTGTTTGCTTCGGATACTGCAAAAGCACAGCATTTCTCATGCTAATACTAAAAAGTTTCTGACATTCCTACGAAGAATGAAGGCATGGAATGTTTATGCATTCCTTTATTTTCACTTTTCGCAATATTTGCAATCCTCTCTTTCCTTATATGGTATTCTACGTATACTCACTCTACAGAAGTGTAAGCTATATTATTTGAAAGCCCTTTATGCCACCTTTACAAAGAATTGTAGCATAGATTTGTAAAATAAAAACTCAAGAATTATTATCAGTAAAATCCTAATTTTGCAAAACACTGGTATAGTTTTTCCCCTCACTGTATTTTCTTTGCTTTAGGGCTGATTACACTGAATTCTTGGACATTTGATTGACTACATTAAGTTCATACACATTTGACAAACTAAGTCTTTACTTTATGACTAGTTACTCTAAATTTATAGACAATTCCAATCGAAAGTCCATAATTTCACTGTAACCAGTCATAAAGTAAAGATTTGGAGCTTATTTAGATTGTTTTGCGTCCTAATTTGGAGATTAATAACACTATAGAAATTCTTGATGTTATTATGCGCCTCTTTGAAGATTTCCTTTTAATTTGCAAAAACTAAACCAATGTCGGTATTAATTTCAAAAATGTGCGTTTGTCCTGTTTTATAAAATCAAGTGTATGTTCTATATATGATGTTGTATATGTATAAAAGCTCTAAATTGCATGATTGTAAAGAGTTCGTGATACATTTTGAATATCGGGGATTCTAATGATATTTGATCAAAAAATACAATTTTTTTTCTCGTGCAGTCCTCTTTCAATCAGCTAAAAACAACTTTTCAAATTATAACCACTTTTTTTAATAAATTTACTAAGAATGCACCATGGTTGTTACATTTGCGGTTACGTGTATATTTCTGTTGAAAAGCTTGTAAATTACCAAAAAACAACGAATGCACAGCAGATAGTTTTATCTCAAACCTGAATGTTGTTCTTCAAAATGAAATTCAAACTGAACCAATCAACTACAACGACATTAACGATAACATGTCTAAGAACAGCGATGATGATCCAATGGATAGTACTGACTGTATAGGGTATGTTAAAACAATAGATTATACGGACGCAACAGACGCAACCGAAAATGACGAAAATATCAATTATGATGGGCAAGGTATTTTTTATTGGAAGTAGATAGGTGCATTTTACGTTGTTAATGGTCTAATCTTAATATTTTTACTAGGTTTTGAATATTTAAATACGAAGATTTATCCAAACGATAGCAGTAATAATCCAGAGTTTTTAGATTCATTTGTTGTATTTGGAATTAAGTTTGTCAAGTTCACATAGTTAAATCGCGTTTCAAGGCAAGTTCAAAAAGGTATGGTAAATTTGATCAACAAACACTTGATCAAGAAGGTTTGTGTTGAAGAAAAAATTGAAGGTACTATAAGTAATAGCTTGTGCCTCAAACAGGATAGTATCTAAAAGTACTTCTTTTTTTATCTAAGAATTTGGAGGTGTTATTGCTAGCCCTGATACCGTTGGAATATTTTTCAGGAAAGACCAACAATATTAATAATAAGCTTGTCCATTTTTATTCGGTATGCTCACAAGGTTGCCAGCTGTTTGACTCGGAGGGCGCCACAACAATAAATTGTCAGGAATGCAAAACAGCTAAATATAAAAACCCAGAACTTTTTACGTCGAGCCAAGAGATGAAAATTGTTTCAGAGGGTGCATCTCTTTCCGAGATGCTTTTAAACGACGAGACCAAAGAAATAATGGATTATTACCATATTGCCACTAAGCTTCAATAAACAGAGGATTTTACCTTGGGATTGGTTGGTTGGATACATTTTTGTATGTACTTCCTTCAATTGTGCATTGTACTATAAAGATTAGAAGATAATGCAACTAAAAAGGCGTTGATGGATTTGATACATGGTTTTGCTTCAGCCCTTCAACAGAGTATTGAAGCAAAAGATTTTACGAAAATTAAACTGTAAGTAACTTTCATTAGTAGGGTTTGCATAAATGGTTGATATATTATATGCGTTTGTTGGATTATATGTTTCTCGAGATGGAATGTGTTCCCTAGAGATCAAGTAAAGAAGGGAATTAATGAATATGTGTTTACGTTAAATGACCATCATCTTACTCATATATGCTACATCAAGGAGATGCTGGGCCCCATGAAGACTTACAGTACTTGCTCAACAAAAAGAGCAATCAAAAAGGTCTCCAATTTGATTGCAAAAAACCAAAACAGGTATCAATATATCAGATTTATTACTTAAACTAACTAAATATAAAAGTAAGTGATTAAACAGTTGGGAGACGATACATGAAGACTTGATATGACACATACCTATGATAGCACTTATGCCTTGCATCCCATCAGATTGTAAAAATACCCAACAGTTATGAAAACCTTTAAATAAAGAGGAAAAGTCCATTAATGCTGATAATCGTGAGGTATTACATGGTGTTCCCGGGAGTCAAGTGGAGTTAGCCTTCAAGTCATATTATACAAGATTATTTAGAAATGCTAGGATTGTGGTTGAAAACAGAAAAATCAAACTATATTTTTATCTTTGACTGGATTATTCTATTGTTTACTCTTTATCTCATTATACAGATAGAAAATTTGACTCCAAGGACTGGTCATTATGTCATGCTTATTTACGAGAAGATATGGAAGTATATGGTATCAGGAGGTTTGGTTTGTTTCGGAAGCTCTATGCTATTTCACTCATTTGCATTATGGAATAACTGAATTTTTAGTAATTGGAAAACTTCTTATGAACAATCCTGGTGATTCTATGAACAAATTTGGGGTTCCAATTGTTGGGAGGTACACAGACGGTGATTGGTACTCAATTTTTGATGTAGAATATATATTTTATAACGTGCGTTTGTGTAATTACAAAGATAATAACAAAAGGAAACCTGACAAACTAAATGATATTTTAGATTCATCAGTGTAGTAGTTTGAGCTGCCTGTCGTATTGTTCAAAGTCTTTTGGTTATTTTTTTTCTTTGTTAAAAAGTATCAGTTATGTTCTGCAATAAACTTAATTTTGATCCCAAAAACTAAAATTTGGCTGTGCCAAAAGCCTTAATATTCTACTCGAGAAAATAATTATCTCGCTGTTATTCAAAACTTGAAATTGAATTATATTTTATTTTAAAAATGTCTGTACTTTTATGAATTTCGTAGATAAAATAAGTGCCAAGGTGAAAAACCCTAAAATTATTGATTTTCACATAATTTCATAGCCTAGTTCCCTTTTTAATGCGTAATGTCCATAACTAAACGGGTAATGTCCATAAATTGAATCAATCTTGCGCCGTAGTGAATATGTGGTTTCATTATTTGGAATACAAAATTATATCTAAACATTTGGCTTTACGGATAATTTTGGTGATTTGAGTAGTCAAAAAAAAGTCTTTAGAACAGATTGAGTTAAAAAATAAACGATTTTTATTGGCTAAAACTGCTACAAACACCACAAAAACAAAAAAACAAAAAAACAGGGATCCCCCCTGTTTTTTCAAAAAAATCGGAGTTTGAAATGTGATTTCCCTATAAACGAGAAACCATGTTTCAGATTCCGTAAAACCAAAGTATTATGGGCCTACCCCCTCCTTTGGTGGAGAATGAGCCTCAATAACTGCTAGGTAAGGCTCGCAAGTAATCGAGTAGGAGGTACAGCCTATCTGATCTCCTGTGCTCTGGTCAAATCAGTGTTGTCAAGTGTCTGTGATAGGCACTTTCACTTGACATGAAACATACAAAATAGAAAGAAGAGCAATTAGTAAAGAATTTATGAATATTTTTTTTTTTTTTTTGCTTACCTTGATCAGTTAAAAGATGAAAGAGAAAAGAAACGATGCAAGAAAAGAGAACAATTAGTTAACTGATTGTAATGTAGTATTTATTATTATTATTATTTTGCTTACCTTAATTGCTATAAAAAAAAGCAGAAAAGAAAAAAAAAAGGAAAAAAAAAAAGGATTTTTTAGTTTTTTGAAAATTAGATGACGTTCTAACTTTTAGAACCAATCAAATTCTTCTGTTTTTTACATTTTTGGATGATGGCAACTTTAACTTCCAATAAGATGGAAGCCCAAAAATATGCGTACGGAGAAAAATAGCAAAAAAATACAAAAATACATGAAAAGCGCAGAAAGTGGAATACAGTAAAGCAACTAATATAGCAATACAAAATGGAAAGCAACCTGTCCAATTTTTATATTAAATTGCCCTTTTGATGAAAATTATAACGGATACTTTGTTTTTATTAAACGACTTGAAAATTGAGGAGATTTTTAAAGTTAAACTTTTTGAAAAACTTAGTAAAATCACACATAGAGAGCTGTAAAATATGTGAACTGATTTCTAGTATTTATATCTACATTCTACGTCTAAATAGATATCTTTTAGTACTAAATTTGTAATAGTTTGGCAATTTTTTTACTATTAGGAAAAACTCGAAAACTCAAAAAACTAACATGAGATGAGCACAAAACTCAACAATACAACCAAAAAAGTTAAAGTACTGTGAAGGAAATAACCCTTCCAATGTTTTAAGAAATTGCACATTTATTATATTTCTGCACCGCTATATACCTTACACAATTTTCTAAAAACTTATAAGATATCTCCTTTTAAGGACTTTTAAATGGAATAACATGTTAGCTAATAGCATAAAAATTGAACGAATGGGGGGATAGCAAAGAGAGATATGTTGGTTTTTTGTATGTGAGATATTAAGAAATAAAAATATGTGGTGTCTTAACTTTCGATTAAAGTATCCGATGATTCTATATTTTTATATCAAAAATGCTATAGGTAGTAATTATCCGAGGAATGCTCAAAAAGTATAAAAGGCTAAACATTTTTGCTCATCTTCCCCTTTATCATATTATTATCTTTTTTTCATCCTTTTTTTCAATATGGTTCGTCCTATTCCCACTGAAGTCCAAAACTCTATTAAGTTGTTACTTATTGAAGGTCTCTCTTACTCGGTCATTTAGAAAATGTATCCAAATGTAGGATTAAGTACACTTTCTCGGTATAAAAGGAAGCTTTTAGGTGACTCCACATCACCCAAAGGTGGAAAACAAAGCAAAATCAGTACACAGACTCGGAACTACATAGCCAGAAATCTCCAAAACAATAGTCTCAATGGCCCCAAAGGTGTACAGAGCTATTTGTTGACTCTTGGGATTGAGATGTCTCTAAGAGGCATTAGACACGTACTTAAGTCAGAAGGCTTTATTTAAAGCTAGTAGAAGGAAAGTCAAGACTAATTTCGTCAATGCTACTAACAAGAGAAAGCGCTTTGCCTGGGCTAAAAAAATAACAACATTATACTGTGGATGACTGGCGTAAATGGGGTTTCTCTAACGAGACTAGAATCAATATGTGTGGCTCAGATGGAAAATCCTACTACTGGACGGATGGTGCCACTGATCTACTGCCTCACCAGATTGAGTCCCATGTTCAAGGAGATGATGGCAGCGACCTGTTTTGGGGCCTCATAACTGCGGAAGGACCTGGATATGGCTCTACCATTACTGAAAGAAATGTTAACACAGAGGTTTACATCGATATTTTGCAGACATCTTTGTTAGATACCTTGGAGTACTATGGGCTGGATAGGAAGAGCTTCCGGTTTCAGCAGGACAATGCCATGCCACATACTTCCGTTCCTACTAAGCAATGGTTTCAACGTCAGGGGTTTTCCCTGAAGTCCATTCTCGACTGGCCACCCCAAAGTCCAGACTTAAACACTATAGAACATGTCTGGAACCAACTAAAACGACGTCTGAATGCGTATCCAGCTAGAGCCACCACCATTGCAGAACTAGAGGCTAGGATCCATCAAGAATGATATAAATTTACTAAGGAAAACTACCTCAAGTATATAGACAGCATGCCAAACAGAATTAAAGCTGTCATCAGGAGTAAGGGTGGTCCAACTAGATATTGAGCTTTTCCTTGTATATAATAAATATCAAATTTTTAACTTTAAGCGCTACAAAGTGAAACTTAAAAACCGGCGATAATTTTAAGCAATATGTCATTTAAGAGCTACAATTTCAGGTTAAAATTTGGTACTAAAAGCATGTAGAAATATTAAATATTGAAAGAGATATGACTTCATATACGAAATTTTTTAAAACATTGGAAGGGTTATTTCTCTCACTGTAATTAAATAAATTCTGACAGATTCGAATTCTTCTCTCAATGAGTTTTTATTTTCTTTAAAATTTATTATAAATTTATTGATTTATATCGCTAATTTTGACAGCATCTTTTTTTTTGGTGAAAATTTAAAAACAATTTAGTTTCATCCTAAAAACTAATGAAGAGCTAATCAATACGTTCTGTGTATAATTTTTAGCCACAATATCTAAATTGGACAGATTAAGAGCAACATTTTGGTATCAAATATACTTGGAGCTAATTACATTTCTATGGTATAGTAACTCATTTTGGTGCGTTATCTTAGAAGTTTTATTGACGTAATTTCAATGGTAGTTATGGCTGAAATGCCAAAGATAAGACTGAAAATCAAGTCGGTAGAAATCTTGTTAGCGTTTTCAAGCTGTTCCACACTATAAGTATCTAGTGCTAATTAAATTTATTACCAAAAGCTACAGATAGAGATTTTATCAATTGAACTTTTTATAAACACAGTAATATTTCTATTATGATCCCCAGCTCGGTTTCAGTTTCCATGGTTTTTTCAAATGTATTTATAAATTATGATTCATTGAAAACACTAACAATAATCTGATTTACACATCTGGATTTAGTCGCATACGATGCATTTAGTAACGCGTATTTTGTATAAAGGTTTCTGAAAGTTACGATTTTATTCACTAAAACAACTACAAAGTAGGGGTTTCTTACGGTTTCATCGCTTTTTTTTTTTTTTTGGCAAAAGCCAAGTTTTTGGAAGGAAAGATAAGCTGATAAATATTGGATCCATATGGTTTGGATTGTCATCGTCATGAGGTAAATTCAATGAAATAAAGGGATTGTATAGGGGTTGCCAATAGTTGTGGTTTTATTAACTAAAATGATTAACAATTAGGTAACTTGAAATATCTCTTTTGACATTGTTCTTCAACAAAAATTATGATTTTGATAGAAAAAATAAGCTGGTTGGTGCTAGATTTACACATTTTTGTTTATTATGATGGGACAAATTTAGTAATAAAAGGCTTATAAAAGAGTTGCCAATAATTGCGGTTTTATTGACTATAACGATTACCAGCTAGTACGTACGTTATTTTTACGTCGGTCTTCAAGCTGTTTTTAGACAAACATCATAATTTTGGGAATTAAATACGATGGTAGACATGAAATTTATATATTCGGGTTAGGCATCAAAATTCGTATCTAGTAATACAAATTCTGTATAAGGATTGCTAATAATTGCGGATATATTGGCTAAAAAGATTACAGATTAGGTCATTTTTACGCCCTTTTTTTTAATTATCTTTTGACAAAAATTTTGGTTTTGGACAGAACAGCAAACTTGTAAATATTTGCTTCGCATATCTTAATTTTGCAACATACTTTACTTGTACTAATTTGTATTATAATAATGGTTGCCAATGGTAGTTGTCAATGGCTGTCAATGGTTGCGGCTTCATTTATTAGAACGATTTTCAAGTTTGCAGGTTCTAAAAATAGTTTTTTTAGCTAACATTTTACAAAAATCTCTGTTTTTGGGTAGAAGAGTACGCTGTTAAATATACGATTCACAGTGTTTATATTAATTTATTGACATACAGTACATTTAATGATGCAGGTTTTGTAAAAGAGTTATTGATGATTACTATTTTATTGATTTCACCAATTTACAAGGAGGTAGCTTTTGCATCTTCTTTTAACTATTTGATGACAAGAAAAATAAATTTTGGACAAAAATTTAAGCTGGTAAATATTGACTTCATATATGGTATTCTGCATATCTTAATTTTACAACCAACAGTACATGTACTGACACAAGTTTTTATAAGGATTCTAAATGTTTGTAGTTTTACTGATTAAATCATCGATTTCATGCAAAAGCTATCGCTAAATTTTACGAAACAATACTTTGTGGATACAAAAATAAGCTTGTGCAAATCCAATTAGCTAACGCAACCAAATACAGCAACATAAAATCGTCTGAAGAGGTATGTATAATACAGTCAGGTAGGCCTTAGTGATAGTGTATACTGGAACATTTTCAGTATCCAATTAAAATAAAACACAAATAAATACTATTCTTGAAGAGCCAAAATAATGCTTGTGGCCACATCAAATTCAAAGCTTCAAAAGTTTGGAAACTTTGAATACAGTCAAACCTCAATTTAAGGGCACTCGTGGTTTCTTTTAAAGAGTTCCTTATATCGAGAACTTCTCTCAAATCAATTTAAATCACAGATCAACTTCAATTTTAAGAAAGGAAGGAAGACATCT
>JAEPRC010000988.1:0-14214 GCA_016758945.1 Mucor plumbeus
TATATAATGGAGATCTATAGTGGATAAATATGTACATATTCCACAGAGCTGTTCCATTTGTAACTACTATATATTCTAATTTAAACATCTCCTACATACCATTGCGTTGCAAAAGATAACAATTTCGTATTCAAAAAGGTGATATCATTACTGGTGGTTTGGAGAACAATCAAGGTCAACAAATCGCTGATATAAAATTCAATGTCGTTCAAAGAGAGGGTGGATTTGTCAACGAAGCTAAATCGTAAACCTAATTGGTCAAAATATGACAAATTACAAGATTTAAAAATGCACACTTTCAGTATTCTTAACATGTTTCTCTTTTTCCCTGCACAAAAAACAGATTCAAATTCGATATGCCCAATAATAACGATGGTTGGTAATGCAATTGATTGGAAACAATTGACTAATTTATGGCATAACGTAAACAAAGAAGTGTCACAAATAAATAAATGCAAAACGATATTCTATTTAAAACAAACATCTAATCTATACCCTTTTTCTTTTTCTTCTTTTTTTTCTTATTTATTAAGAAATTATCAACAACAGACTTTTACATATTCACGATTGTTTAAAAATGCCTCCTGTAACTAAAGCATCAAAACCAATTTATGATTACATTGTTATCGGTGGTGGTTCTGGCGGTATGGCTGGAGCCAGAAGAGCTGCTGGCATTCATGGGGCAAATGTTGCTTTGATTGAGGCCCATAGTGTTTTGGGTGGTACTTGTGTAAATGTAGGCTGTGTACCCAAAAAGGTCATGTGGAACACAGCCTCCGTCTTTGAGACATTGCGTCAAGCTAAAGGTTATGGTTATGAATTTGGTGAAGTTAAATTTGACTGGTCTATCATAAAGGCAAAGCGCGATGCTTTTGTTAAACGCTTAAATGGAATCTATGATTCAAATGCTGTTAAAGAAAATGTGGAGCAATTTCATGGTCATGCAAGTTTTGTCGACTCTACTACTCTTTCTATTACTCGTAATGGTGCCGATCCTATTGAAATTAAAGGCAAAAACATTCTTATCGCTACTGGTGGCCATGCCATCATCCCCGAGGTTCCTGGGGCTGAACTTGGTATCACATCTGATGGTTTTTTTTTATTAGAATCACAACCTAAACGTGTGGCTGTGGTAGGTACAGGTTATATTGGTATCGAACTTGCTGGTATTTTTCATGCATTGGGTACAGATGTTACAATCTTCTCCCGTACAAAGCAAATCCTAAGAAAATTTGATAGCATTATTAAGGATACTTTGTTGGAACAAATGCAAAAGACAGGTGTCAAATTTGCTTTTGATTCCAAAGTTACTGCTTTAAAAAAGACTGATACTGGCATTGTTGTTGAATACGAATCTGATGGTCAAAAGGGCGAACTTGAAGTTGATACTGTTCTCTGGGCTGTTGGTCGTGCTTCTAATACAAAAGGTTTAAACATCGCCGCCGCTGGTGTCAAGATTAACGATAGACAGCAAATCGTTGTAGATGAATATCAAAACACCACAACTCCCAATATCTATTCCCTTGGTGATGTTGTTGGTAAGGCAGAATTAACTCCCGTTGCTATCGCTGCTTCTCGTAAATTGAGCGATCGTCTCTTTGGTGGCCCTCAGTTTGCTCAATCTAAACTTGACTATTTCAACATTCCTACTGTTGTATTTTCTCATCCTACATCTGGCACAGTTGGTTATACCGAAGATGAAGCTCGTGCTAAATTTGGTGAATCTAATATTAAGATTTATCAGAGCAGATTTGGTAACATGTACTTTAGTGTTCTTGATGAGAAGGAGCCTACCGCCTACAAACTTATTGTCAATGGTCCTGAAGAAAAGGTTGTTGGTCTTCATATTATTGGTAGAAACAGTGACGAGATTATGCAAGGTTTTGGCGTTGCTATTCGAATGGGTGCTACTAAGGCTGATTTTGACAATTGTGTTGCTATTCACCCAACCTCTGCCGAAGAATTGGTTACTATGCGATAAATTATTTTACTACAATTACAATATAATTTTCATTTTATTTCATAAAATTAATTTAATGCTCTTATTCTTGATGAATTTTTTGTACAAGTGTTGATAAATAAGTATTCAAATCTGAATCTATGGCTTGTTTAACAAGAACACCTTTTGTATCAAACCAAGTAGCCACATTAGGCTCGATTTTATTTGAAACTGTCTTTCCAGTGCTAATGTCAGTATAATTAAGGCAGAGTTCATATATAGGTGAATATTTATCAATCTTTCCTGAAACCTTTAATGCTGATATAGTCTTTTTATAATATAAAAAAAAGGTGGTTAATTGAAAATGTCTGTATTCAACTAAATCAATTTTACCTTTCCATCTATTTTTTTAATTCCACTAAAAAGTTCATCCTTTTCAACAAGATAGCCGTATACAAAAGAGATAGTTTGGAGAATCCAGTAGACAATAACACAAATAGTAGTTACAGTAAGTGCATCGTTGAAACTTGTCTTGTATTCATATAAAAACGATCCACCTGCAATGAAGCATGACACGTATCCCAACAACAACTTAATATCTGTATGAACATGGGATTGATTGAACTTTTGGTCCTCTGAAAAATACTAAACATATATACATATTAATCATTTATTTGTATGCTCGTATTTTTTAGACAATTACTCTAGAAAGTTCATCATCAACTGCATTTTTAATTTGAGTACAGTCGTATTTATTAGATACTTGAACAGGCTCGTTTGTAGTCTCTAAATTCAAATTTAATTAGTTAAAAGCCGTTATAGCATTACAAACTTATTTATTTACCTGTCTGTGACATTGGCAATTGAAAGATGTTGGTAAGTAGAACAGTTTTTACAATGCACGCGCTATTTGTATAGCTTTTTGTTTTATTTAGCTGGACTGGTTAGTTGCCACGTCGTCCAATCATTTCAAATATTATTTCATTTGAGTAGTAGGAGTAAGTGAATCTCTTCTGGAATTGATCATGTTGTACTACTTGACATCAATTATTCCAAAATTACCATTACTAGAGTATTGAGGGGGGGGGGGGTAGGGTTTATCAGTAATAGAAATATATTATCATCTCAATTATACTGGATTCAATCGATACACCCTTTAAATGATACAGATCAATGCGCCATTTCAAGAGAAGAAGCATGTACGATACTAAAAAAGATTGAAAACTGTAAAACAAAGCGAAGCTTCTTCCAACAATTGAAAGCAGCAATGAAAACATTTAAGTACTCCAAAAAAAAAGCTATAATTTCGTACAAACAATGATTGCTATATACATTTAGAATTTCAGCATATTATGCAAAAAAAAATTTAAACATTTCCATTATCCTTAAAATCAGCTCTATAAATTATTAAAATTTGCAAATAAAACGCACACACATTTTATATAAATCATTCTTATTCTTTTTTTTTACTCTACTAAGTCGATAGCAATTGACTTTTATACAAGTTATTTAGAGCTCTGAGAGCATTAATTTTGCAGTAGAAACCCTGTATTCAAATACCGCCTCTGTTTTTCTGATTAACGAAAATGCTATTTTTGGGAAAAAAAAAAACCTTCAATCTCATCTTTCTTTAAATCTCATTAAGTAAATATATAAAGCTCACTTCGAATAGCGTGAAATTAATAAAAAAATTCAATAAAATTTTGTTTAATTTCAAAAAATTAAAAAAGCGATTTTATTCGCAAAAGCCTATCTTATGAATATTAAACAAATACTTTTGTATAGAATCCCGAAAAAGAATATGGCCATTTTGAGCTTTAAAAAGGTATAAGTGGCATCTTTTTGCCTATACTGGCAAGTTTTAGAAGTCGATCTGCATTATGTTTTTCATCATCCCAAAAATTCAAAAAAAAAAAAATACTAAGATAAGGTATTTGATGTAAAAAAAAACAGTCTATATTCTTAAGCATTATGGAATGGTATATTTAAGAAATATTTAAAAACTAACACACTAAATGGAAAAAAATTTGAGCTTCATATTTTGCCGTCAAAGAAAAGACCTTGGTTTTCAATATAGATAGCTTCACAAAAAACATATTGTGCTGAATTTCAGGGTTTCTTTGAGGATAAATTATAATAATAAAGATTAAAAAGTGTAAACACAACAAGGTTTTTATTTTGACTATTATATGTTTCTCTCTCTTTCAAAAAAAAAAAAAAAAAAAAAAAAAAAAAAAAAAAAAAAAAAAAAAAAAAAAAAAAAAGATAGCAGTGTATATTCCATATGTTATAGATTTTTTACTACTTGAAGATTGGTAGAAAATATATATATATATAAATACATAATTTTATTAAAATAAGTCTACATTGTAAAAAATTGATAATTAATCTTCATATTGATTTAAATCAATTTCTTTACACATTAAAATATGCCAATCAAGAGTAGACTGAATCAAATATGGATATAAATTACCAAGTTGTGTGTAAATTAAATGAGAGATACATATAGTTTATGTTATTTCGTACCTGCAAATAAACACGAAATTATAAACTCATTGATGATGTAAAGAAAGAAAAGAAAAAGAAAATGCTGCGCACAACTAATTTGAGCAAGTCTACCAAAATTTTACAATGTACTGTAAAGTGACTCTAACACCGTGCTTAATTTTCTTTTGAGTAAAACTTTGTGTACATATGTTAAGTTATCTACATATTAAGTATAGTTAGTATTTATTCTCGGGAGTATAAACACATGATGGCATTGTCAAAACGCCACAATGCATTAGAATGGATTTTAACATTAGATTCAGACATTGTAACAAAGGTGTGTATTTGATGCTTTATGTTTACAATGCTGTAGCATTGGTAATTCGTAATTTAGGACCTACGCGAGTACTCCTATTGCTCAAATGCTGTTGATTTATTTTAATGTGCTAATGAGTCATTCATAAACAAAATTAGCAACTTGAAAAAAGCATAATGGAAATATTAGAAAAACCATTAAAAAGAAGAGGAGGATTTACGGCCAAGTATTTTCCTTTATTTGATCAAGTTTCCTTATTTGATCCATGTATCACATTAACCATTAATTAACTAATCAACAGTATATACATTATAATATGATTATATAGATTAATGATAGTGTAACGTTATATCCATAATTGATGTTGCTATTTGAGTGGTGGTATGATAATTATGAGGCTGGCCATCCTCCAACACGCCCACGACAATTTTACTTTTATATCATAATTTTACTTTTTTATCCAAGTAATTCATATGATGTGGTATGACAACTTTTACTAAAATATAAACAATAAATGTATAAGATATAGCACTTTTTCTGCACTGTTCTACCAATACTTGGTGGGGGTTTTTAACTTGATTTTGAATACAGTTAAGTTTGTATTCAATCAACGCATACTAAAAAGACAAGTTTGTACACTTTGTGTATGTCGATTCTTATATATAATGCTTTTAGACAATAATAAAAAGCAGGCTACAAATATCATTATAGACTTACTGTATAACAAAAAAGCTTTGATTTTCATATTATAATCATTCTTGCATTGCATTATTTTATCATGTGTTATCATTAGATAGAAGAGTAGAATATACAATAATAAACAAAAAAAGACAACCGTGGAAAACTAGAAATTTCTTTTGAATGTAGTAATTATAGATAAGAATAGACAAATTCCTTTTATCCCTCTCTACATTAAAAGCTCTAGAGCCCTTTTTGTTTTTCTGGTAGTTACATGAATTACTTGATAAGGCAATTTTTATGTGTGAATTAGTCAGGAATAGTGTATCACAGAATCCCAAATATGACAATTGCGCTTACTTTAATATATTTGATTGTACAGATAGCATCGAATTTGCGTATTTTTATGTAAAGTTACACTTTTTCTGTTTCAATCTTCACAATAAATATTATAATTTTTTGTAATTATGTCTTTTTCTTTTTCTTATACACACTCTTTTCAAATGCATTAAAAAGGATATTAACGAACTGAATAAATGTGGTGTAACACTGAACTTTCCAATAAGAGAGCAGATCAGTTTTTTATTTTTATTTTTACACTTATTCATCGGATCAAAGTACATTGTATCACATACATTTATAATTAATAAACCTGGTAACAAATATAAGTGATAAATGATAGTACTGTATATCAGTACCATTGTGATGATATCTAGTAAATTTATGGTGTTTTATAGCTGATAAATACAATACATCAAATTATCTGGTATTCCCTATAGAAGTATATAGATTAGGATTATCATCAAAGAACATGGAGAAGAAAAAGAAAGGGAAGAAATCAAAAGGTACCACTATTATTTTGTTTTCCGAAAGAATCGAATGAAGTTTCTTTCTGTATTGTATTTGTAAATACTTGCCCTTTTTGACACGATAGAAGCACGATGTTTTACACTATAATATCACAAAAGAAAGCGATTTGATAAAAAAAAAAGCTTACACAATTTGAACAATAGATTTCAAAATGTGCATTTATTTTTCTCTCTTTTTTGTTTTTTTGTTTTTTTTTTTTTTTTTTTTACCGACAAAACCGTGTTTAATTATTATGCTATCCTAAAATTAGCAATAACGAAAAAAAGCAAATGATACATGAACAATTCGAAAAACCCAAAATAAGAAAGAATTTCCTATAAAAGTTGGAGAATGTCAAGTTGAAAATGTTGAACAAGCTTTCCTAATTTGAAATAAATTCACGCGATTAAAACAAGATGGTGGAATAAAGTTGTACGGCATTTAAGCGTGCGAAAGATGCATTTCAATGTATAATAGAAAATTAATCACATGAATATAATATGTCTATTTGATTATTTTATTGTAACAGATCAACCTTTAATCAAATATATAAAAAGAAGCTGTTTTTTCTTAGCTGTTCTTTTCTTTTTTCATTTTTATTTTTCATTTCTTTATTCTTACGCAATAAAATGACAACGCCTGTAGTCGTTGATGAAAAATTTGAGTTGGATTCTCCAACATCTTCATTCAGAGATGAAAAGAAAGAATTCGTTACAGATGGAGATGACAATAGTCAAGTTATTGTAAATGATAGAATTCCAGTAAACAAACATTTAGAAGAATTTCATTTCACATGGCGTTCATCTATTGTTGGCTCATTGCTTGGTTGTTTAGTTGGTAGGACTTTTACAAATAAAATTTTGAAATTTATATTAACTCTTTTTTACAGCTGCTTCAAATACATATCTTGGTTTAAAAATTGGTTGGACTTTTGGTGCCTCACTTTTTGGTGCCATTTTCTCATTTGCTATTATTAAGCCAATGTCCAAAGCACTTCCTCCAAAGTGGGGTGGTGGATACTTTGGCCCAAAGGAAAACTGTTCTGCTCAATCAGCCGCTACTACCGCAGGCGGTCTCTCTGCTGGTTTTGTTTCAGGTATCCCTGCCATGTATAAATTAGGCCTTATGACTACCCCCCGTGAAGATGCTGTTGCATTATTATTGTTCACTATCAGTTGTGCTTTCTATGGTCTTTGCTTTGCTGTTCCTCTTCGTTCTCACTTTGTTGTTAAACAAGATTTAACTTTTCCTACTCCTCGTGCTGCTGCTATCACTATTCTATCTCTTCATGATACTGTTGAAGGTGAAAAGAACGCTATGAAAAAAGCTAAATGGATGGCTATTTGGTTTGGTATTTGTTTCATTTGGACTTTTGCTGCCTACTGGCTTCCTTTCTTAGATTCTCGTAAGTTTTATAGTGTTAATTAGGTTATACAAACGCATAGGCAATTAATTGAAATCCTATATAAATATATATATATATGTAGTTCACTTCCTTTATTACATTGGTAATGCCGCTGGTTATGCTCCTCTTGCTAATGCTGATGCTGTTTGGGGCTGGTTCTTCAAGTGGGATTTCCCCTTCTTTGGTGCTGGTCTCATGACTCCCGGTTCAACTGTCCTTTCCTTCTTTATTTCTTCAATCGTTATTTACGGTCTCATTGGTCCTCTTTCTGTAAGCAATGGCACTTTCGTTGCTGCTTATGGTTTCACTGGTAAAGGTGATACTACTAACCGTTTCTTTTTGTGGCCTGGTATTGCTCTTATGGCTCTTTCTGCTTTTACTGAACTCTTTGTTCATTATGATTCTCTCTGGCGTGGTATTAAAGGTGGTTGTTTTGAGCTCAAGCTTGCTTTCATGCGCGGTACTAACTTCTTCCGTCGTGTTGTCCTTCGTTCTACTTTGTCTGATGAACAAAACAACCGTTATAACTCTACTCAAGATGAAAATGAAATCTTTAGAGAAGATCAATTGGTTCCTGCTTGGTGGTGGGTCTCTGGTACTTTTGTTTCTATCATCTTTACTTGTGCTATTATGGGTGAATACTTTGGTATGCCTGTTTATCAATCTTTGATTGCTGTAATTCTTGGTTTCTTGCTGTCATTTGTTGGTATCCAAGCTTCTGGTGAAACTGATATTAATCCTACTGGTTCCATTGGTAAAATGTCTCAACTTGTCTTTGCTAAAATGCCTGGTGATGATATTAACCATATTATGAAAAACAACTTGATGGCTGGTAACATTTCTGCTTCTGCTGCTTCTCAAGCTGTTGATATGGTTGGTGATTTAAAGACTGGTCAATTGGTCGGTGCTTCTCCTCGTTCTCAATTCTTGGCTCAATTCGTTGCCTCTTTCTTTGCCATTGGTGTTGCTGTTGGGCTTTTCATTCTTTTTGCTGATGCTTATCCTTGTATTATTGATCCAGAAATTGAAGCTCAAGACTGTGTCTTTGGCTTAGTTGCTGTTACTGCTTGGAAGAATGTTACTCTCCTTTTAACTGGTGGTGGTGAACCTCTTAGTAGAGGTTCTATTATCTGTACTGCTGTATGTGCTGTTGCAGCTGTTGTTCTTCCTATTTGCCGTCATTTCTTACTTCCTCAAAAATACCACAGATATTTCCCATCTATTTCTGCTGTTGGTATTGCTATGATCAATCCTCAGCCCGAAGTTCCTTTCTCTATGTTCCTTGGTTGGGCTGGTGGCAAGATTTGGAAGAAGGTTAGTCCTGCTGCTTATGACAACCTTATGTTCAGTGCTGCTGGCGGTTTGATTGCTGGTCAAGGCATTGCTGCCATTCTTCAAGCTGTTCTCAAGATTGGTGGCGTTGAACCTAATATTGTTGTCGCTACCTGTATTGGTAAACTTGCTGAAAATTGTCCATAAATACATTTTTTCAAACATTCTTTTTCTTACAAATCCTTCGTTTCACCTTTAATAATAATATCGCTTTCTTACTATATTTAACAAAGATCCTCTTCCTAATATGATAATAATATACACATGTATTAATAAAAATATTCAAATAGTAAACTTTTTGTATACCACAATAACTATAATAAAAATTTTGTATTGTAGAAACTCTTAAATCAGAAGTCTAAAATGGCTTACCTATATCTCCATGTGAAACTATTTACCTCAGAAAGCATCGTTGCTAACCTATAAAAAGTGAAGTACACCCCTTTTTGATACGATATGTTTTTACATATATATAACAATAAACACTTGAAATTACTATCATAATAGTTGTTCAGACAAGGCATACTCATATACTTAGAAAAATAATTAAAAATTTCCATATTTTATGCTTGTTGTATTAATAAAGTACTAGCTACCTGTAACGAGTACTATATTCTTGAGATAGTTTAGGCTATTAGAAAGAAGTATTTTGGGTGGACGATGGTGTTACTAATGTATTTTTCAATATTTCTTTTGGCAATACTTACTATGTATTAAGGGAGATTAGTATTTGACAAGCAGTATTAAAAAATATTGAGGATTGTGTTTTAATATATTTATTTGATTAAATTATTAAAACAATATAGAAGAATAAAACAGATATATTCACTAATGTTTTAATATATGTTTCTGTTTGAATATTTATATGGTTAATTACTGAAACAATTCATGCAGTTACTTTACTGCTATGTGATGTGGATCATTACACTACCACATCTTAAATTACAGAGTTCTACAATTCCAGTGTATATTTTGATTTATTGCATATATTTGAAACAAATTTCTGGAAATGCAAACTTTTTTGAAACAAGATACAAAATTTCTATTGACTAATATATTGAAAAATTATACTTAACAACAAAATAATGTAATGTCGTAAATTTAAATCCAGTAGAGGTAAAAAGGCTGTGAAATTAACCTGTCGCTATTTTATATATACGAATACAAGTTTATGCGGTCAATGATGCATAGTGTATGAAAGAGAATATTTGCATATGGTGCAGTTTAAAACATTGGTATCGGCTTGTCACAAGCATTCAGAAAACCATATATAATATACACTTTTTAATCAAAGTATACATAACATATTTTTTATCTCACAAATGACTCGAAAACAGATAAAATTTACTGCTTTTTTCTTAAAAACTGTGTCTTACTTTTCACCCCTGACTAACTTTTTTCACGGCTAAATAACGCTAAGAAAATCTGATATGCTAATGTACCTGAGATATTCAACTTTAACCCAAGAACAAGTATCAGGGAATATCCTATCTTTGGCAGTTGGTATATCTTTTTTAGTGTTAATGTTTCAGATTTTTATACGTATTTTGCTGCTAAAAATTAAAAAGCTTTAGCCGTCATATCTCTGTAAAAAAGTAAGCTTCACTAACAATTTTTAATAATATAAAGCCCACTCAGTTTTTAATGCTCTAGAATATATTGAACAGGTGATTTATCAAAAGGTAAACGTATGAAATTATTCAAATGAAAAAGTACCGTTTTATTATGAGCTTATAGAGAGGGTTTATATACTAATTTGATAAGTGAATTAAATGTGAATGATAATATAATTAGAATGAACATGTGGATATTTTGTGAATATAATTAAAATGATCATGTGGATATTTTGTAAATATAATAGAATTATGCTTCTATTAGTTCCATAGTAGCATGATGATAAACACATGGAATGCAGTATTGTATGACTTACATGTCAAACATCATGGTTTGACAAATGTTCTAAACTGGTAATTCGGTAATTCGTAATTCTAGTAGATCATTTACAACAAAAAATCAGTAACAAAAACAATATGTAGACGAATTACAATCCAAATAATTGTTGTATTCCTCCAAGTGTCATGTTTTATCGCCTTTTATAATAATCAGTAAATCTTATAATCCATTGATTACTTTTTTTTAGAACACGAAAGAGCAAATCTGGAATCTGATATGTAAGAAACGTCTAGTTTATTATTCCTCAATCAATTAACCGAAAGGCTCGGACCACTTAAATCATGTTATCATACTCTTTAACCTCGGCGATTAATCAACTAAGTAGTCTGTCATGATATACCAAATCACAATCCAGGAACAACAAGTGTAGCATTAAAACCAGACAACTAACAACTAACAAGCTTTGCAAGCATGGCTTAATTATGACTGATTAACATCAATCTATAAATCACTATAAAAGACTATACAGTCAAACCTCGATATAAGGTCCCTCAATATAACGGAAACCTGGATATTGTTGTATCCACAGATGTTTATGATAAGATAATGACTCCTTTTAGATTGGTAGTTCTTTTATAGTAAAGGACATGCTACAAGATGTATAATATAAGAAACCTCAAAGTTTATTAAGTGCAACCAAGATGCTGTGCTAGGTAACACTATTTGATTGATATATGAGCTGATTAATAAAGTAGTCTTAATCTACAGCTTATAGATTTCGTATATAAAGACATGATTAATAATTAATAAAGAATCTTCAGTTTTTGTGTGTGATTTAATTTAACCAGTTCCTTTATTAAATTATACATTTTTTTGCAACAATATTTATCTTAAATCTTGTGGCAATTCAGATATAAAGGAGGTTTTTGTATCCACCGAAGACTGGTGGACAAACTTTACAGCTTAAAATCCCTTATTTCGATTTACATTTAAAGGAACTTTTTCTTTCCACATGTCCCTTATTTTATTATAATATTATTGGCCCCAAAATTAAAAAAAAACCAATTTTAGGTACAAAGTTTTTTTTCTAGATGTAAATACGTAAATACTGAAAATGTGTTCTAATCTTTTGAGAAAACCCCATTTAATGTAATTTGATTTCATCTGCGTTGTATTACGGGTGAAATGTCAAAAGAATCTGTAAGAATAATCTTGCCAAAATATTACACTTTTATTAACGATACATCCTTTGGATGTATTTATATACACTTCTTTATTATAACTATTACGAGGGTTTTACTATCTAAGAATATGATGTAGATCAATACAGATGCATTGATCTACTATAACACCAATTATAGACTGACACCTTGGATGTGAGACCTATGATGTATCTTGACATAACAACGGGGTTTTTTATATCGTAGGTAGAAATCTACCATATCTTTAAGTATCTTGAAAATTTCAATATTTGTAAAGTAACATAACCTAAACTTTTTAGAGTTTTTCTTACTTTACAGGAATAACATCGTTTGTTTCTTCTATATCGTCAATTTCATCATTACCATCATGAATTAAGGATGTGGAGTGGTTATCCAAGATGCCTTACTTCATTCCTTTCTTAAAACTGAAGTTGATCTGTGTTTTAAATTTGATTTAAGGGAGGCTCTCGATATAAGGAACTTTTTAAAGAAAACCACGAGTGCCTTTAAATTGAGGTTTGACTGTACAGTAGTACGATTAAGTTGCGTAAATCTATATCGAAAATACAATTTAATGGTATGTCAAAAGTGGATTGATTTAACTTTACATTGATTAACTTTTCGGTCAATATCTGAAATACTCTCATATGTGCACATCGTTGACCGTATGAGCCTATTGATCATCTCATTTGAGCACATCCATGTGCTCTGAGAGCATACAGGAGGTCAGAGTGTGTAATGTTAGTATACTTTTTACAACGTTGCCCTAAAGATTGCACCTGAAAACCCCTTCAAAGAACAAACTTACTACATATCAGGCTCGAATTACGGGACCCGAATTATCAAACTCCGTTTTATGTGGACTGTACCTTAAAATACCAAAAAAATTACCACAAAATTTACTTTTTAGTTGATAACTCTTGCAATCTTGAAGTAATCTCGAAGATTGATTTTTTAAAACAGATATATAAGAAAGAAAAATAATCGTAGCAAAAATCCCAATCTAGCTCATACACTAATTATAAAGCTATTTCCATTAAAAACATACAAAAACCCAGCTTTGATGGACAATAACTCGAGATAGCAACCGTTTAAACATATACTTTATTAACCAAAAATGGTTCTTTTATTTGGCTTTATCATATTTTATCATAAAATCAATTTTGAAAAATCATGAATTTTCCCCTTGTATACCCTCGTCCAAAATTTGACTTTTTCGAAGAAAGCTAATAACTCTAGGAAAAATAAAGCTAGAGTGACAAATAATGCCTCAAATAATAGGTATTTTTTTGCGTTATTTGTCTGTAATACTAACTTTAAAACTTTATTATAAAAGTATTTTTAGAATCACTAAAAACTGATTTTTATGTTTTTGCTTTTTTTACAAAATTTTTGGTGATACACGTTTTCAATAAATATACTATTAGATACAAAATTAAATTTTATGTTGAGGCTGCCTAATAAAGTTAGCCAGGTTACTATACATGTTTGCTGTCAATTTTGCATTTTAAAAATTTAGGATCGTTTTTATTCAATTTTTTCATCATCAGAAAATTTTAGATTTAAACTGCCGCCACACCTGAGATGTATGAAAGTTCAAATAGAATTTGCCGAAGTTATTATTTTTCTGCAATGCAATGGTATATAGAGGATGTTTAAATTAGAAAATATAGTACTGTAGTTGCAAATGGAACAACTCATTATTGTAAATTGAAGCAGGGTAGTAAAATAGTTTTATTTAATTCAAATACTTTAATTGGATTTACAAAAGTTTCTTGTAGTATATTTATGAGGAATAAGGAATTACATTATTTATTAAATTCAGGGAGAACAAATTCTTTAAACATCTCGTTAGTTGTGGTTTTTATTATTTTAATCATGCAATATGTTGCATAGCAACGGTAAATTTCATTAAATTCGCACAATAACATTTTTTACCTCTCTTTTCAAGAACCGAACACCGGCCTCTCTGTTATATAAGATCGTATTTGCGATAATATATTTAAAAAAGAGTACAATAAAAGAGAATGTGTAATTAATCAGTTCTTCAACTGTACAATAAAAACAAGATAAGGTTTATTTAGATATAAAAGTATTGCCTTTTATAATGATT
>JAEPRC010000989.1:0-14208 GCA_016758945.1 Mucor plumbeus
TTATTTTTTTTTTTTTTTTTTTTTTTTTTTTTTTTTTTTTTTTTTTTTTTTTTTTTTTTTTTTTTTTTTTTTTTTTTTTTTTTTTTAAAAAAAAAAAAATGGAGTGTATAGCCAAAGCAAGATGTATGTGAGTATGGCATATGCTTAGAAATAAATATATAAGTTGCCTGATACTAATTTGTAAAGTATATTTCATGCAAGTTCTCAAAGAAATTATACCATGAATTTAAGATATGAATACCGTGCGAAAGTTCAAAATACCAAAATGCATTATATCATTGGTGAGTTCACAATTAATATCTAAAGTTTCTTACCTTAAACGTCTAAAATCTTACATTCACTTTTCTTTTAGCCGATAAAATAGCGTATAAACATATGATGTCAAATTAAGTGCATTTGACAGCACTTTTTTTCCCCACATTTTTTTTTATTGGCACGGTGGAACTCACAATACACAGAAATTATAGTTCTCGGGAAAAAATAAACGAAAAAGCAAACGTATAAAAAAAGACATCTAGGTTTCATAAATTTCGTCTCCCTTTTATTCATTAGATATTAAACATGTCTTTAAATAACAACAATTCTTCTTCCTCCTGCGCCGTTGAAGGTGTCAACATTTTAGCTTCTTTTAATCAAGATCAAGAACAAATTTTATCCACTGAAGCATTAAAGTTTATTGCAACGCTTCAACGTACATTCAATGGCACAAGAAAAACTTTATTAAATAAAAGAGACCTTCGTCAGCAAGAAATTGATCGAGGTGTATTGCCTGATTTCTTGCCTGAAACTGCCTATATTCGAGATGATCCAAACTGGCGTGCTGCTAAACCTGCTCCTGGATTACAAGATCGTCGAGTTGAAATTACTGGACCAGTTGATCGAAAAATGGTTATCAATGCATTAAATTCTGATGCTTTAACTTATATGGCTGATTTTGAGGGTAATATATAGAATAAAATGCGACATCATCTCGATTAAGTTTAAAAAAAAAATATTTTATAGATTCTACTGCACCAACCTGGAATAATGTGTTGAATGGCCAAATCAACTTGCGTGATGCTATCAATGGTACAATTTCATTTACAAATCCTGCTGGCAAGAAATACCAATTAAATGATAATCCCTGTACATTGATTGTACGTCCTAGAGGATGGCATATGTTAGAAAAGCATATACTTGTTGATGGCGAGCCCATGTCAGCTTCTATATTTGATTTTGGCTTATTTTTCTTTCATAATGCAAAGAATCAGATTAAAAACGGTTTAGGGCCATACTTTTATTTGCCTAAAATGGAGTCTCATTTAGAAGCAAGGTAATTTGTAAATATGCTTCTTAAAAATTCGCAATTAAATTTAAGAAAATTATGCTTAGATTATGGAACGATATCTTTAATTTATCTCAAGATATGTTAAATATTCCTCGTGGTACAATCCGTGGCACTGTATTGATTGAAACTATTTTGGCTGCTTTTGAGATGGATGAAATCATTTATGAATTAAGAGAACATTCTTCTGGTTTAAACTGTGGTCGATGGGATTATATCTTTAGTTTTATCAAAAAATTCCGTCAATACCCTCAATATGTATTACCTGATCGTTCTGATGTATCAATGACTGTACCATTTATGAGTGCATATGTAAATCTTTTAATTCAAACATGTCATAAACGTGGTGTTCATGCTATGGGTGGTATGGCTGCTCAAATACCAATCAAGAATGACGTTGAAGCCAATAATGTAGCCATGAAAAAAGTAAGAGCTGACAAATGGCGTGAAGTAACAGCTGGCCATGATGGCACCTGGGTCGCTCATCCAGATCTTGTTAAAATCGCACTTGAAATCTTTAATGAACACATGCCTCAACCTAATCAACTATTCAAACGTCGTGAAGATGTTTTTGTCAAACAAAAGGATTTGTTGAACGTAGATTTTGATGGTAAAATTACTGAACATGGTATTCGCGACAACATTCAAATTGGTTTAGCTTACATGGAATCTTGGTTAAGAGGAGTTGGATGTGTACCAATTCATCATTTGATGGAAGATTGTGCAACCTATGAAATTAGTAGATCTCAATTATGGCAATGGGCACATCATCAATCTGTAACAGCAGAAGGTAGAAAAATTACAGGAGATTATTGCTTACAAGTGCTTGATGAAGAAATTGAAAATATTAAAAAAGAACTGGGTTCAAAGTATGAAACTACTAAATATGAATCTGCCAAGGCTGCATTCTCGACCAACATAACAGGCCAACGATACGATGACTTTGTTACTACAATGCTGTATGACGATATTCTCTCAATTCAATCAAGTAAACCACGCTTATAATTTTTTTTTCTCCTCGTCTCTTCCCCTTAAGTCTTTCAATTTTCACTACTTTTTTCTTTATTTTTTTTTCCCCTTATTTTCTAGTATATACACATTACCCCGATCATAATCACTTTTATCGAACAAAAGGAATCTGAGTGATTAAACAAATTTATTATATAAATAAACACTATGTTTAAATGGCCGCATTGATATTTTTTTTTTAAATCTATACAACTAATTAAGTCTTGAAAGAAGGGGATCGACACCTTTTTCTTTCTCTTTTATATAAATTTTCTTTTTGTTTCTTTCTTTTTGTTTTTTTTCTCTCTCTCCTTTTTTTTTATATATTATATAATATAAAACGATGGCGTTACCAAAAGCTGTAAATTACTTTATTGTAGTTTATCTTGTATGTTCAATTTTGTACACATCGTCATATCTTTTAGGCTTTAAAAGTAGCCCGTCTCAAAAGAATCTAGTTCCTGAAATAAGTGTTGCAGGCTTACAGCAACATTATCTCGGTAAACAACAAGTAGATTGGAAAAATTCACTTGGTAAAATTTATTATTCCGTGTTGTTTCTTTTTATGTTTTCGAGTTTCTCATCTAGTTTTGTTTTTTTTTGTTTTTTTTTTTTTAGACCAAATTGTTGAATCAACTCCAGAAGATCTTGTTCTCAGTAAAGTATTTTCAGAGACAATGGGCCCATCAAAAGTTATTCCATATTACTTTAAAGCTACTGAAAATTTTGATAATGAAGAAGTTACTATCGCCACCCTGGTTACTTATAATCGTTTCAAGGTTTTAAGTAGACTTGCTTCTCATTACAAAGGTCCTGTTTCTGTTGCTATTCATGTTAACGATGACGACACCAAACAAAAGATATTGACTGATTTGCATCAACTCTATGAAGAGAATGAAGATTTAAGACGCTATGTTGACCTTCATTTAGTCGTTGATAAGTTTGATCGTCAGTTCAATATGTGGCGTAACGTTGCTAAATTTTTTGCACGTACAGATTATATCATGATGTTGGATGTGGATTTCTATCTATGTACAGATTTCAGAGAATCACTTAAAAAGGAACCTGAATTAATGGAGTTATTGCGATCAGGTAAAGGTGCTATCGTTGTACCCGCTTTCGAATATGTTGACGAAAACGATGGTGAAGATTGGAACGATTTCCCCAAAAACAAAAAGGAGTTGCTTGTTGATGTGGGCACAGAAAGACTCGACATGTTTCACAGAGGTTGGAAGCGTGGACATGGCTCAACAAATTATGGAAAATGGTACAAACAAACAAAGCCTTACAAAGTAACAGATTATAATTATTCTTATGAGCCATACGTTATCTTTAAAAAAGAGGGAACTCCATGGTGTGATGAGCGTTTTGTTGGTTATGGTGCAAACAAGGCTGCCTGTTTATTTGAAATATTCTTAGCTGGTATTGATTATTGGGTTCTTCCTGATGATTTCTTGATTCACCAAACTCATCATTATCCCGAAGACACCAGAGCAAAAGAGGTAAGTACTTTTTTTGAATGTTTCTCAATGAATTAATTTTTTTTTTTTTTTTTTTTAAAAAAAATAGCGTACATACAACAAAAAGTTATACGATTATTATAGAGAAGAAACTTGCCTTCGTTATGCTCGTATGATGATTGCAGCAGATGAATGGGGTACTACAAAGGCTGCCAATCTTAAGAAAGAATGTGGTAGAATTCGCGGTTTTAATGATGTTATTCAAAAGGTTGCTGCAGAACACAACGAATTATAATTACCAGGTTCATGGATTTTATTTTACCCGTGCTATTTGTATATAATGATAGCTTAACCTTTTGTTTATATCTTCTTGTATATAAACAATTGTCTTTATTTTATATCTATTCCCTTTCGTTCTCCCTTTTTTCTTTTTTCATCATAAACTTTTATATATTTAGATATATTGATTCTCGAAAAAGTAACCGCTTTTTCTAGTATTAAAAAAAAAAAAAAAAAAAATTGAAATCTTTACTACTATTATTGATCTATGCATACAATAAATCACTAAATGAAACATTTCAATGTAGATCAGGATAGAAGAAATACCTAATGGTTTTAAAATGACATCAAATCGACTTGATTTAGTCTTATTTCAGTAAGTAGTACTTTGTATGATTGATGGCATGTAACTTTGTCTGTCAAGCTCCTCTTCTGGTGTAACTGAAGAACAGATTAGATAAGCCATAAATTCTTTGTTTATATCGCATTTCTTCCAGTATCACTCACTATCCGAGACTTATGAGCTCAAAAATTGTTCTGTGGTGTTGCAATAATGATTTCTTGCTGCCACAATTGAAAAAAAAACATTGGTACGCTAAAACTGCTAAAATCTATCAAAAATATTGTATATAACGCTATTTTTTCAACATAATAATATCGTATGCATAATGCCCGATTCACTCTTATAATTATGCTTCATACTATAAAAAGCTCCAACAGGAATACAAAATATACCTCATGTAACGATATTTTGAGTAAGAACAAACTCTGTGTTATCATCTCGAAATAAACGGTTTAATATAAAAAGCTGAAATGTCAATAATTCTCATTCATTGTTGGCTGAATAAAGGGATTGAAAAAATGCATTTACTTTGGCATAAATACTATATACATTAAATAACTCATATTTCTTCTAAAATTAACAAAAATGGCATTTTCAAAGAATTGCTTTATGCACTTTTTGAACAAATCTGATGCGCAAATTCTGTTAAAACTAAACTTTTATGAAAAAACTCTGTTATTTTTAAATTTCAAAAGATGCAATTTTTTGATTAAACTTTTTTATGAAAGAGTGCCACCATTGAATGTAAAATGTAGCTTTCTAGTAGTAAAAATAATAAATACTGTGAGTCTGCATAATGATTTTCTGAAAAACGTACAAAAATATTATTTTCTTTTTAAAAAAGGACATTTTTCAGAAAATGGCGATTAGAAAACCTTAGGGGTTTGAATATATTTTGCTATTTTTACCACTACTGCAAAACTATGCTTTCAAAGTTTGAAGCAACCCTTATACACTTAATGGAACAAAAATAAATAAGAGCTTAAAATATCTATGATGTGTATAATTTCCAGAAAGAAAAGTAAGATAAAATTGTTCAAGCCTAAAAAAAAATCTTTCAACGGTGTCTCATGTAACAAGTAGAGTATTAAAATATCTGTCTTTTTTTTTTTTTTTTTTTTTTTTTTTTTTTTGCTTGCACAAACGCGAGTTAAAGAGAGAAATATTTAAACTCATAATAAAGAGTGTATCTATAAGGTAGTTCTTGAATTTACATTTTCACAAGCTGAATGATTTCATATAACTCTTTAAATTGGGATGAGATATTTAATTACTTTTTATACTTTTTAGAAAAAGCGATCTTTAAAATTGGAGCGTATATCGTACAATCATGCTTCAGTAAAATAAATAGTATCAATAAAATTCTGCGAAGCTAGACAACAAAACAAATTTATAAGGTTAATTTGTCATGTAATTTGGAGTAGTTACAGCTTCCAAAAGTTATATTTTGTGGAAATCAATTGCAACGCCCTGAGTTTTGAAAGAAACACATCATCAGCTCAGCTAATGTATGTTTCTCCGTGAGTTTGTATCAATAAATATTTTTTTATTGCTATTATTATTCCCTAGCATGTCTTGATGTGTCCTACTCAGTCTACAACAACTCTGGTCATAATGAATCTTATGTAATAATTTTTATACATAATATACGGCTATATTCAAAGATACTCCTCAAAATTGGGCACTAATTAAGAGTTGAAGTGAAATCAAGGTTTAGTGCAAGCGAGCTATATTTTTTGAACGACATGGAAAGAATCATCTTGCATTTCTTTTACATTCCTACCCAATCATATAAAAATTTACTTGACTCGGGCACCTACGGCGATCTGATAAGATTTATAATCAGCAAATTGTCGGTGCTTAATAAACTTTATCAGATCCTAGATCAAATCGAACAAATATTATTATTTTGAAAAAATTTATTTATTTTATACTACTCAACAAGGGGGGGGGGATCTAACAATTTGTCAAATATTGAGGAGACTAAATAGAATTAGGTTACATCAAACAAACTAAACCTTTAAGCTATTGGAAAAAAAGCGGGTAGTATCCCCCGAAGCAACAAGAAGCTGGAATTTCCTTTTGTACGAAATGAATCTAAATTCATTCGGATAGTATTGCCTCGAGGGGAATGATATCCACTTGTTTGAACCGAAAAGAGAATAGTTGTTGAGGTGGTAATACCGAAAAGAGATTTCAGCAGCTTTAGTCTTCGTCTCATCTTTAGCTTCTTCTTCCCAACAGAAGGAAAGAAAGAAGATAAGAAGAGTGCTTTGATTAACAAAGACTTTGGTTTCAGTAGGATGTGCCAGCCTTCTTCTTGGAGGCCGACTTGGTAGCAGTACTAATGGTGGTAGTATCAGAGACAGCAGATTGTTCAAGCTCCTTCTTCGCTTCAGCATTGCCTTCTTCTCCTTCGTCTACCTCCTCCTCTTCTTCTTCTTCCTCGGTAGGCTCAGGTTCGCCATTAAGCTTGCGATTAACTTCATCAAGAGTAGAATTGTAAGAGAAAACGTTCGATTGATTGAATGGATTATCAGGAGACTTTTGGAATTCTTTGTACATAATTTCCTTGAGTTGGCTCAAACGAAGACCAGGATACTGAGCTCTGAAGTTTTTAATTTCTCTTTCTTCAAATTCCTTTAATGCGTTCTTGAAACGACGTTCAGGATGTTTCTCAATATCTTTTTCAGTGAGAATAGGCTTGGTCTTTTTGGGCTTATCGTCTTCGTACAATGAGGTGGGTACAGACTTCTTGGCAGGAGTTCTCTCAGCAGTAAAGATAGGCTTCTTGGTGTAATTAGGCTTGGGTGCCTTAGGCTTATTGAGGGCCTTCTCTTCCTCTTCCTATTTAAATGATTAAAAAAATAGAAGCAATTAAATAAATTTATATACATACTAAAAGCTTTTGCTTTTCAAGTTTCTTTGCAAGAGCAGCAGCCTTCTTTTCAGCATCAAGTTCCTTTTTGTCACTCTTCTTGGCACCCTTTGCCCACTTTGCATCTTCTTTAGCCTCCATATCAGCTTTCTTTTGTTGTTCCTTTTCAGCTCTAGAACCAGCCTTACGATTATTAGCAGCCTCGACCTTAGTGTTTGTTCCCTTTCTAGCCATTTTTTTTATCAAAAGATTAATTAAGTATGTGTAATGATAGAAAGAAAAAAGAAACCTTATCAGATTTTTATTTTCATCTAGTTTTATACCTTTTTTGAGGACATTTGCTGTTGTTGAATTGCATCCCTCAAATGAACCGCAGCATATGTCTTAGTTCGCCGCTTAACTTCAGGATGCCTATTAATAATCACATCTTTAATTTTAACAGAAAATTCGAGGATCTTTTCATTGCTTTACATACCAAGTTGATTTATAAAAATCACCATTTTTAATACGGTTAAATATATAATTTTATTTATAATAAATTTAATAAAAACTGATCAGTGGACACGTAGCATCTTTGATATGCTTTATTTGCCCTGGCTAGATCAAAAAGTGATAACGGCTAGAAAAAAAAACCCAATTGGGATTATTGGAAAAATACAAAATTAAAATGTAATAAAAAGGTGATAAAAAATATATCAGAAATCAGGATCTATTTGTGAAGAGTTGTTGGACAAAAAGGTTACCGGGATTATAGGCAGGAACCGGGATTTGGTTATAGGCCAGATAGTCCATCTTATGGAGTATTGAACAGATAACAGGCCAACGGATAAGCCATGCAGTAATTGAGAGCTTTGGAATCTTCTTTGTTTTTTGTGGTAGTTTATTCAGCAGAAAAGAAAGTGGATCCTCAATTGTTTGCGGTAGAAACAAACGAATATTTATCTGTAAACATTGGATGCTGTGTCGTTTGTTAAACAGCCCAGAGGGATGGAATGGACAGGGTTGTGGTTTACCTAGAGGAAGCCAACCAAATCGCCATCGTAAGCAGCGGCCTCTCTCTATACTAGTCATTGGAAGCTGGAGAATGGGATCTACTGCCAGCTCTGGTCGGCAGCAAGCAAGCATTCCAAAATGCTTTTCCCATAGTTTGGTAACATAGCTCTGTCTGAGAAATTCAAGTTGTTTAGACCTGAAGGTACTGGGGCTCAGGTTGTTTTTTTGGTCTGTAAGAGTTCCCATTTTTAATACAGCGTTTCCACTTTACATTCAAATATTTCAGGAAAATATTTGGACGATTGTAGTTGTATATTGAGACAGAGCAAAAAATGGAGTCTAGGCAAAGCGAGAATGCAAATTCGTAAGAATTGTGAATAGTATTCGGACGAATAAAGTGCTATTTCTAGATAATAGTTGTTTAATTAAACATTTATTTTTTATGAATGGGGCTCATGCTCAAAATAAACAAAATTGAAAAAGATAAAAATATCACAAGAGACAATAATATCTTGCAATTATTTTCACTATAAACAAAGTAAGTGCTCATTTCTTTCTAGCCTTAAACAATTCTTTGAATACTCAATAAATATAGAGCATGACCTGTGCTTTTAAACATTCGTATCATGGAGTAATGCAATTTATCGTTTTTCTTTGTACTATAAATGAAATGATGAAAAGAAAATTTTTTATTCATCTTTTTATTTCTTTATTTCTTTATTTCTTTCCATACATTTTGCTTCTTCTGCTTCAATATTTAAATTGCTTCGTAATTTGAACATTTGGTATGTGTAAACATTGATTATTTTAGATACTTTAAATACTTATTTATTATAGTTTCACAGTAATGCTCTCATGAAAAGAAGGCTAAATGCAAGTATTACATTTAAAAAATAACTTAAAGAGAACCTTTACTTATTAAAAGACGCAATATTGCCAAGCGTTTTGTATTTCTATTCAAGACTCATAAGACTTCTTTTGCTGTATCTCTTTCTCTCACATCTGTATGTAAGCATCGTTTTCAAAGCTCTCGTCATTATCACTTTTCAAAATCTTCAATTATAATGGTTTCTCTACTACTTCAAGTTTACATTTGCAAGATTTACAAGGCTTTTTCCCCTCCTATCAATCTTAGGAGATGGTTTTTTTTTAAGTCTATGGTCTTTGTTCTGCTTTAATATTTTCAGCGATAATGGTGTTTCAAGATCTAAAGGTGTTTTCCTCCTCCTACTAGTCTTTGGAGAAGGCTTTTTTCTTCATGCTTATGGGTTTTTGAGCGTTTTCAAGATTTACATTGCTCATGATTGCTGTACTCAAGACTCAAATGTTTCTATTTCTTCCTCAAGACTGGTGCATCTAAATGGTATTCTGCCGACTTATTCTGAACTAAGCACGATTAATTTGCGTGCTTTAAGGAGCTTGTTTGTAGAATACTTTATGAACATGTAAGTGATTTCTCACGCTGATATATTTATTTATCACTGATATATATTATATTAGAGTTAACAAATGAACGGTGTATGATTTTTAACTTGTTCTAAACTGATTTTTTTAGACAGTATTCTATTATCTTACAAGTCAAGGTTGTGCAAATGTCTAAAACATTATAGTATTGTATACTCTGCATCTCTGGCTTGGATATCGATGCTTCTAAAGAAAATGATGTGAAGTTTATTTACAATACCGCCGAATTAAACACAGTTTCTTCTTCGGAAGTTTAGATTATTACAGGTAAGTTCATTTGGATTAACTCTTTGAAATAATACCTGAGACTAATTTAATCTTTTTCAAATTCCCTTCTCATCGTCTTTAAATTTCATTCTCATTTAATCCTAACTTTATCCTCTCTTTTTCTAAATCTCAATTTTCACTATATCTAAATTATATTCTCATTATATCCAAACTTTATCCTCATTTCATCCCAAATCTTACTTATTTTGTTTGAATTTAAAGTAGAAATGCTATATTGACTGATTAGACAGCAATATGAAACTCCGATTTGTGTTTATTCAATGCTATCCATTGAACACTAGCGCAATATGTTGATATTGCTAAAAGTTATTATTTTATGTACATTATGCTTTTTATACATACAAGCTATGAATGTCATTTCTAATTGATCTAAAATTATAAAAAGTGCTTACCTTAACAGCGTTAAAAAAGCCTTGTGTCGAACTTTTAACTATCGAACTAGTAAAACAAAATAGGATGCAATAAAAGAAAATTCAGCAGATATTTTGTATTTACCATGTATAATATAAGAATAAATCTATCTGTAGTTTCAAAAATACTTTGTAAATAATAATTATCATGTAATGCCACTCAGAAACGCATTATTTCTACTTGTGATATAAAGTAAAAGACTAAAAATATATAATGCTAAGTTGAAATATGCTTTAATTTGATCCAATAAAACTGAAATTAAGATATGAATTTTATTACATATTGTGCGCCAAAATTAAAAGTTATTCATGATTGCGTACTAATTGTAGAACAACTGAATTGCACTGGAACAATAAAAGAAAAAAGAAACCTTAAAAAAGGGCACAATACCCATCATACCTGAAGTTGGGGGTTTGAAAATATAATAAGTTAATAATGACATACAAAGAAATACATATATACGAATGTGTAAATACCAAAAAACTGTGTGTATAATTCAAGGGTAACTTTTAGCATATTATTACTTCGAAATGTATTAAACTATTTGTTAGAGATCATATAAAAGTATTTGAATTCTCAATGTAAATAATAAAATTTGTCAAGGTATGAAAAAACTCTAAAAGCCCTTCCTAAAGTGTATATAATCAATTAGCAAGCTTTATATCATGTAAATACTCAAATATACGGCCAAATAAAGTATAGTTACTGAAGATAGAAAACGTTTTTGCAATCGCGTTATCAATAAAATTTTAGAAAGGCTCCAGAAAAAATGTTTTTTTTTTTAAAAAAGTTGGATAGCAAAGCGTATATAGCTTTTCATTGTTGAGACTTTCATTTAAGCGAATAGCCCGTTTTAAAGTTTTGCTTCATCAATAAATTTATTAAAAGTTTATGTATTTTGAAAATTAAAACGTATACAGTAAATAGGGCTACCTACTATTTGTTTTGTCATTTACTGCCAACCACTTAACAAAGCCGCTTATTCAAGAAACAAAGGTGATTTGTCAAAATTACAACATTCCAAAATTAGAGAAAATTGACAAATCTAAAGGAAGTTCCATTGTCCCGTAACTGGTTCTAGTCTATCAGAAACTAACAATGAGATATGACTTGTGGCAATATTATCGCTGAAGCATAACATATTACTACATCTCTACAAATTTATCAATTAGTAATAATTAATATTATTATTTGTTGCGTCCACAGTTTGTTATGATAATTTGGAAGATAATGCACCTTTGGATTTGTAATCCCTATTGGGAATAGGAGAACTAAATGATTTATGACAACACTCTTAGTGTGTTCCTTATAAATGACCCTAGAGTGAGGGCTATATTTGATAAATATCAGGTACATGCATTATGCAGGAACAAATATATCCTGTGATATGATAGTAAATACTGATCTAATGAATAGTTATAATAAATAGAATTTGTATATAAATAGAACAGATTATTGATATTAAATAAAGATTCTCTTCAGTTTTTGTGTGTGATTTAATTTAACTAGTTCCTTTATTAAATTATACATTTTTTCTTGCAACAATATTTATCTCAAATCTTGTGGCAATTCATTATTATCTCTAGTGGATCCCTGTACATTAGATCTTATCGATTATATCATATATCTAATAACTGTATAAACTCATATCCAATCCATCTCATTAAACAGTACTTTTTACGTGGAATTTATATTATACAAGTCTTGATAAACCAAAAGGTTTATATATTTTTACGAGCCCAATAGTTTTCATTGTCATACATGCTAATTTTGGCTAATTTACTGTTATTTCTGATTTCAAATGGTCTAATAAGTCCCAAAATCCACTTGAAAAAATAGTTATTTTGTTTCAACGATTAACCAGAAAAACAACGGAGTACCAGAACCATAGCACTAGACATTTTACAGCTGTAGTGCATTTACTTTAAAACTTGCAGCCTATTTGGATCAGTATTTATTGATTGCAAGCATTTTTCTATTAATTGCTTTATTTTCTTCGAGCAGAGAATGTAATAGAGTAGGAATTGTCATTATGGTAAAGATCTACTTATTTTAATTGTAACTTAAATGTCAATCTAGTGTAAATAAATTTGATGTCTTGTACAGCCTTATCAAGTGTATTCAAAGATATATTCAATGATTTTTTTAATAAGCAAGTCTATAAATTTTTATTATATTTATTAAGCAAGTCTATAAATTTTTACTATGTTTATTAAGCAGGTCCTTAAAGTTTTATATTTATGAAGAACCAGTAACTGTTCTACTTTCCAATCTACATAATATATCAACTCATCCAATTAATCTCTCTAAACATTCATTAGTCAACATTGATGATCCATCTCTTGTATATCTCCCATTCCTTTAATTTAAACAATTAATATAAATAACGAAGTATTTCAGATAGTCATTAATAATCTTCACCCTATTTTATAAGAATAGAATTGCATATTATATATTATTTTACACGTGTTTTATTTTCATTTTTTACAGAGGAAAAGTTGTGAAAGGTGGGTTTTATTTAGATAATCATTAAAAAAAGAATAGCCGAGCTTTAGACAAGCCGAGCTTTACACCTTTACACGAGCCGAGCTTTCAAAAAATTTCGTATGAGGAAGGCAAACTTTGACTTTCTTTTCAAAAAGCTCGTACGAAAGAGACTAGTTTTGTGTTATTTATGACATTTTATATCAATTAGTAAAGGATATATTATTATTAAACGTCATAAGTTTGCCTTACTTTAGACATTTGTCACTTAACAGGTAAAATAAAGTACTTCTATCACATCTGAACTTTTTAAAAGAATTCAAAAGCTCGTCTTCCTCAAACGAGCTTTAGTCACACACAAGAAAAGCTTGTACAAAATAAATAAAAAAATTTGAGCTTGTTTAATTTCAACGAGCCTCGAAAAAAATTCGGTAGTGTAAAACAGGCTCGGCTAGTTTTGTATGCTTGGTTTTAGATGGTTTTCGAATTTTTTCGTCCAGTATTGGGTGGGATCATGCTAAATCTTCAACAGAAATGTACGTCTCTCCATAATGGGTCATTGATATCTACTCAAAAATAAGAAAAAGTTAATCATACTAGAATATGTATTCTACTAAATATAATACTTTTATATCGCCTTCTATAACGATCAATAGATCATACAATTCATTGATTACTATTTAGAATAATGAAAGAACAAGTCTGGGATTGGATATAAGAAACGACTAGTTTATTGTTTCTCAATTAGTTAACCGAAAGGCTCGGACCACTTAAGCCATGAAACAATACTCTTTAACCTCAGCGGTTAATTATTGTCATAGAACAGCAATTGTCACTATAGTAAAAATTTATATATTTGAATCACAATTTAAATGCCAATCTCGTGTAAATAAATTTGACATCTTGTACAACATCATCAATTATATAGAAAGAGATAATCAATGAACTTGTTAATAAAGAAATCCATAAATTTTTATTATGTTTATTAAGCAAGTCCTTAAACTTTTATAATCATAAAGAACAAAGAACCAATAACTGTTCTACTTTCCGATCTACATTATCCATCAACTCATTCAATTAATCTGTTTAGTCATTCATTGGTCAACATCAATGATTCCTCGCTTGTAATCTCCCCATTCCTTTAGTTTAGACTGTTATGTCAAGATACATCATAGGTCTCACATCCAAGGTCTCAGTCTATAATTGGTGTTATAGTAGATCAATGCATCTGTATTGATCTACATCATATTCTTAGATAGTAAAACCCTCGTAATAG
>JAEPRC010000990.1:0-14204 GCA_016758945.1 Mucor plumbeus
TATGTTAGAATACTTTTTACAACGTTGCCCTAAAGATTGCACCAGAAGACCCCTTCAAGGAACAAATTTACTACATACCAGGCTCGTGTTACGGGACCTGAATTATCAAACTCCGTTTTATGTGGACTGTACCTTAAAATACCAAAAAAATCACCACAAAATCTACTTTTCAGTTGGTAACTTTTGCAATTTTGAGGTAATCTCAAAGAGCAATATATTAAAACAGATATATAAGAAAGAAGAATGGTTTTAGCAAAAATCCCAATTAACCTGATATATTATTTATAAATTCATTTCCATTAAAAGCGTACAAAAACGCAACTTCAATGGACTGTAATTCGAGATAGCAACCTTCTAAGCATATACTTTATAAGCCAAAAATGATTCTTTTATTTAGTTTTATTATATTTTATTATAAAATTAATCTCGAAAAAAACATCAATTTCCCCTTGTATACCCTCGTCCAAAATTTGACTTTTTCAAAGAAAGCTAATAACTCTATGAAAAATAGAGCTAAAGTGACAAATAATGCCTCAAATGATAGGTATTTTTTTGCGTTATTTTTCTGTAACACTAACGGTAAAATTTAATTATAAAAGTGTTTTTAGAATCACTAAAAACTGTTTTTTATGTTTTTGCTTTTTTTACAAAACTTTTGGTGATAAACGTTTTTAATAAATATACCATTAGGTACAAAATTAAATTTTATGCTGAGGTTACTTAATAAAGCTAGCCAGGTTATTATACATGTTTGCTGTCCATTTTTTATTTTAAAAATTTAGGATCGTTTTTATCCAATTTTTTCATCATAAGAAAATTTTGGATTTAAACTGCCGCCACACCTGAGATGTATGAAAATTCAAAGAAAATTCGCCGAGTTTTTTTTTTTTTTTTTTTTTTTTTTTTTTTTTTTTTTGCAATGCAATGGTATGTAGGGGATGCTTAAATTAGAAAATATAGTAGTTGCAAATGGAACAACTCATTGTAATTTGAAGCAGGGTAGTAAAATAGTTTTGTTCAATTCAAATACTTTAATTGGATTTACAAAAAAAGTTTCTTGTATATTTATGAGGATCAAGAAATTGCATTATTTATTAAATTCAAGGTGAACAGATTCTTTGAACATCTCGTTATTTGTATTTTTTATCATTTTAATCATGCAATATGTTGCATGGCAACGGTGAATTTCATTAAATTCACACAATAACATTTTTTTACCTCTTTCAAATATTAGACTAGATACAAATATACTACTATCCAAAAGAAAATCAACATTTTCTCAAACTGTTAATGTGTATATGTATTATAATAAAACATACTTTGCCACGCCTTTTTATAAACAGAACTTCTTTCATATGTATTAACAGCGGCAAATACTTTACAACAATTACATGTTACGCGAATTAATTTTAATAGTTAGACTATATTAATAGGTAAAATTGCATTAAAAACAAAGACGATAATAGTAGTAGTGTTATAATTGTATTTAACAAATTATATTCATTCTGTAAGTACAATATGTGAAAAGGACAAAAAAAGGACAACCGTGTAAGATAATCTTTAATTGATGAGTGAGATGTCTGCTACGTGCATAATAGACAATTTATTTTTTGGTTTGGTGTGATATGAAGTTGTATTTAGATATAATACGATTAAGTTGCGTAAATCTATATCGAAAATACAATCTAATAGTACGTCAAAAGTGGATTGATTTACCTTTACAATGATTAACCTTTCGGTCAATATCTGAGATACTCTCATATATGAGCGCATCAATGATCTTATGAGCCTATTGACCATCTCATTTGAGCACATCCATGTGCTCTGAGAGCATCCCAGAGGCCATAATGCTAAATTTACTATCCTTGGGATATGGTGTGTATTAACGTGAAGGACATGATGTGGATTAACGCGAAGAGAAGGATGTAGATCATGTGGACACACTTTGATTTACTACAATAACACCAATTATAGACTGGAGCATGGAATGTGCGACCTTGATACTTGATATAGATATTGACGTAAAAAAATTATTAAAAACATAATATATATGGATATTAATCCAAGTAAGCTGCCACTCTACATGAACATTGATATCAATAGATATTATATACATCTCACATAATATCGGCTTCTATGAGTCATTGTACAATTGCTCAATTGGTAAGTTTAAACAACAAGTTGCTTACCTGCTATTTACACCTAAAACGTTCAGTAAACTCACTAGTTCTCATCGAATATAAATCCAAATGAGTTCCCGTTGCAACAGTAGATACATTTAGCCCTGATCCATAGAATCGCGGCTACTATAGCCTTCTTAAACTGCTGTGAAAATGGAAAATGAATACACTTACTTTTTTTTTCGATTATTTCGTGTAGAGTGTTTCAAATATTTTTTGAATTTTTTTTTTTTTTTTTTTTATAAAATTAAATAACTGTTCAAAATCAAATTTTGAGGTTGCACTTAATGCGCAGCAGATATACGCATAACATATCTTTATTTCATAAACTGACAACTATTTTTGAAGGAGCAAAGCACGCACGTATTATTATATGTATATTGATCCAAATGGGCTGAAAGTTGCAAAATATGTACTAAAATTGTAAAAGTATTCCGTGCTATAAATTTTAGCATCCCATTAATTTACAGGTTAATTGTGAAAAAAGAATTATATTTATGGGATTCTTTTTGCCAGAAAACATGAAGCGTAAAAAAAAAAAAAAAAAAAATGTACAACTTAATTGAACAATCCACCTTTTGAATATAGAACAATGTGGCTTTCGTGTTAAAGTACGAAAAATTGAATGCAATCAGATATTCTGATACATAGGGTATTTCGTTACAGTATCAGTAGTTAATACCCGGTATGTATGTTTAATAAAAAGCATAACATTCGTGAATATGTAAATCTGGGTAATTTTGATATTAAGTATTTGATAAAGGCAATTTTCTTTATTTTATTACATATTATAAATGCAATTAGCAATGGTATTATTATGATATATATGTTGTTTATTGCAACTTGTATATGCGAACAGATGTATTCTAAAGTTATACAATCCAATCCTTGGTGGCAGCTTTGAAAACATGCTGGCCCATTAATTTAGCTACCAATTCTCCCATAGCCTCCTGTTCAATAATAACCTCAACTGTACCTGCCGCGTATGTTTGCCAATAGATTTGATTTTCTGCACTTTTTTCCCGTTTCAATTTCACTTGGTTCTCATCTAAATCCACACTCTTCTCATCAGTCGGCGTCATATCATTTAGTTTATCAAAATCGTTATGCCATAACTCTGCCTGACGTTGCTGTAACATTTGTCTAGCCAATTCTGCAGACGGGAGTGAAGCAGGCAATGAAGATTTTGTTCTTAATGAGCCAGCCAAGGTAAATAAATAGAGATGCACAGCAGCGGCTAATTCTTTTCGATACGGATTCATGGGATTCATGATAAGTTGACGTACTCTGGTGGTGATGAATGCTTGAACTTTTAGTAAATGTTCAATCCAGTATAAAATGTTGAGTTCATGGTTTAAAATTTGGCGATAGATATCAATGGGAAACGCTCCTTTAGTGATACGAGGTTCCATTTGTGCCAGACCCAACATTTGAATACAAAGTTGATGCTGTCGACGTAATATCTTGGCATTGCATTGTGCATCTTGTAATGTATACTTATAACGATAGCTATTCGTATTAGCCTGACACACCAAAGAAGCCACTTTGGAGTATTGAATACCCGTAGCAATTAATAGATCTGACACATGCTTGCGCACCATTTTCCGAGCCCAGACAGGCCATAATAGCTGATCAACAATCATAACAACCAAAATGGCAAAAATAGCAGTTAATGAACGTTTCCAAACAGGATCGAATAAGCTTTCTTTGAGTTTGTCAGTGTAACTGGTTGACACAATAACGGCCATTGTCAATAGAGAAATAAAACCAATTCTTGGATATTTGTTTCCTAATAGTGAGTACCACATGGGAATTTGAAAGATTAAGGTCATGACAGCAAGCACGTACGGATTTTGATTCCTATTTGCCGCCAATAAACAAAGATAGCCGCAAACAGCACCAATAATAGTTGCCAAGACCCGGAACAAGCATTGCAGAGCTGTGGAACCAACAGTGAAATTGAATACAACCATTGCTGATAAAAGGCCCCATTGGCCATGATTATTCTAAGAATAAACTTTTGTTAATTTAGAGTAAAAGCTGTGCTTTTTTTTTTTTTTTAATATATACGTTATACAATTCATTTACGCCTTCAATTGGAAGCCATGCCATCAATGCCAAGATTTCCATAGTAACTGTAAATTTAATAGCATATCTTGTTGGATCTTTTTGAAACCATTCATTAATGTTATGAAGCCACTTATTCCAAGTATGAGCACCAGGTGCATTTTGTAATGGTAATGAGGCTTGATCATCATCTATCCAATCGCTTTCTACTGATATTCTATTTTCAATAGCATCATTAGGTTTGTGCGATACCAGTTTACTAACATTGTTGTTGCTGCTATCACTACCATTACTACTTTGACTACTGCTAGGAGCTGCTGTGGCAATATCCATATTACCAATTTCACCATCATCATCATTTTCCATTTTACTATTTTTGGCATTTGTCGACTTTCTAGTTTCCTCTCTTTGTAATAAATTTTGTTGGTCAAACAAGACTTGCTCTGTAGCATTGCGTTCATTATGAGCATTTTCATTTGCCTTTCCGAGCCATTTTGCGAGATTCATTTGAGGAAAGAAAACACGGGGGAATTTACCACCAGCTCTTTTTTTGATAAGCTGATCTGCTTGCTCTTCCAGTTCTATAAGCTTTTTACCAAACTGTGTTAATGAAAATAAAAGTGTATATATTAGATAATGATCTTCAGTAGGTTGAGCTCGACGATCTTCATATTGTTTTTGCAAAATAATTTTAGCCTCTTGTAATGATTGCATTGCTTTTGCCAAATCCTTAGAATGGCAAGCTTCTTCTTTTCCTGAAAGACTATGATTCAGTGGAATGGCATCATTTTCTGCTAATCTATGTCTAATAGCTTTCATGAACGATACACAAATAGTGACAAATTGCTTGATCTCGGGTTGGATAGAAGATTGTAGGTGAGATATTAATTTGTATTCAATTCGAGAAACGGTACCACCACCTTCTATTCTATCAGTACCAATTGCAATGTAGCCAGAACCTTGGCTCATCAAAGTATCTCCATGGTCAAATTGCTGTTTTCTTAATCTTAGTGATTGTAGATGTCGTTGCTCAGCATCCCCATCATGATGATAACGATGTGTATTTAATTGAGCTTGAATCTTTTGATTTAATATAATTTGACCCTCTCGCTCAACAGCAAGGGAAAATCCATATAAATTTCGAGACAAACCACTCATAGTATGAGCAAATTGTTTATACCATATTGGACAATAATGAGAAACAACAATTTCATATTTAGCTTCTGTTCTTGATGATTGCATCCTTGATATATCCAAATCTAGAGATTGTATATTTTGACGTAATTTTTTAGATGCCGACAAATCTGTAAATGCAAGGTTATCTTGTTGAAATATGTCAGAATCAATAAATTCCAAAACATTTTGTATCGAAGTCAAGGCACTTCCAAAAGAGTTTCTAAATATATGTGTTAGGATTATAATAATGTTTAGTAATAAAAAAATTTAGGCTTTACTCTGATACTTTGGCAGCTGTTTCTGGCCAAATCAATAAATTTATTAAAAGAGCAATGGCTCCACCGATCAAGGTAGGGTAAAAAATGCCCACAATGGACATGACATTGAATTCTTTTTGGTAAATGCTATTTGATGTAAGGCCAAAAAATGGAATTGTGAATCCTTGTAAAGCTGGAATGAATAATCGTGGGTATTTTAGTCTATAGTAAGCGGTGATAAATACGCAAATAAAAAAGGCGATTGCGGCAATAATACCCGCCCCATTGCTATAAAGATTTGCTGATTCGATATGCTGATTATACAATGTACAAATATAACTTATGATAGCACACCATATGCAGGCTGGCACCATCATAACGATATTTAGAGCCATTTCAACAATCTGATTTCCCGCAGTGCCACTTGCATTATAAAATAACGTTCCCAGAGTAACCAAGTAAGGGACAACTCCTATATGTTCATTTACTTGAGGAATCAAAATAATAATGGATCCAATTTCATAAGCAATAGTACATTTTATTATCTTTTTCCATAGTTCTTTATCCTTTTTTATATATGAAGAAATATTTAACTTTTTCATTGTTTTATTGCAAATGAAAAAAAAGAGAAGAAGAGTGAAGAAAACAAAAATGCAAATCAAATGGGAAATAGTTTTTTTTTAAAAAAAAAAAAAAAAAAAAAAAAAAAAAAAAAAAGGCCGCATGTAACGTTATAATGTTTGAATTTTCCGTAAAAAAGGGTAATCTTTGTCATTATTTTTTATTCTTCATTGCTAAATTTTTGCTTTTTTGTAATTGATTCATTACTTTGATGGTGTAGATGATGATGGTTATTTACACTTTCAAGCTCTCTTTTCAAGTAATTATTTTGTAATACAATTCGTTCATTTTCATTTTTTAATGCTTCTACTTGTCTGTTTAATTCACTGATTGCTTGATCTGTCAGTAATTTTTCAAGCGTCCATTTTTCAACAGTTGCTGCTTCCGCTTCTTTTAATTGTCGAATATACACTGCTGCTCTTTGAAGAATAGATCCCTTATTTTTTTCACATCCTGGCACAATACGAGCAATTTCATTTATTCCATCGTTAATAGTTTCACGTCTTCTACGCTCGACTTGCTTATGATTTTCACGTCGAAGTCGATGCCATTCTTCAGAACCAACTGCTGGTTTATCATCGTTATCTTCAGAATTTCTTTTAGTAAGTGAGGTATTAGATGCCGTTGTAGCAACAGCGTTACTGCTGTTATTATCGTTATTATTTGTATTATTATTGTTGTTAGATTGCATTGATTGATGAAGAGCGCGTAAGGAAGCATCTTGTTGAGGAGTGATAGTAGCCCTGTATAAAAAGTGTTTCTTTTTCTTTAGTTTTAAACAATCTTTACATCAATTAACTTACCAGATTTCATTATCTACAGAACTATAATTTGTTGTAGATGCTGATGTAGGATTCGCTGTGTTCTCATTTAGTTGGGATTCATTGATAACTTCAGGTTCTACAGCTTGCTTCTCGGTATCCTATGATTTATCAATATTTACCTGATAAATTTTCATGTAAAATTTAACTTACAGTAGGTTTTTCTTGTTGCGACATGTTCTATTTAATGTTAGATGTTTGTGCCTAATGTTTGATTGCATTATACCTTTGATAATGTTCTCAGAAACTCGTGATTTGTGACTTTGTAGCTTCCTTATTTCACCTGACTTGAAGAAGGGGTTTGAAGGAAAAGAAAGAGATACTACAATGTTTTTCTAGTAGAATCTCCAATTAAAATAGCTGCACTGTGTGCCCCAAAAGATCCTTGAAAGTATATCCGCTTCAAAAGATAGTAAGGATAGGTTCCGTCACGTGATGATGTCATGTAAGTATCTTGTTTCTTGTGTAAAGATATAGGCATCTATATAATTCTGTTTGCAGTAAGCAAGACATTTAAAAACGAAAAATTCGAGAAGAATGCCCAGAAATTTATATCCAAATTTCAATTTTTTTTCCAATAAAAATGATGCATTATTTTAATCCATTTTTTCTTGTGATCTTAATAAAAGCGCGGGCAATTTATAGAAAGAAACAAAAGGCTAAATTTGACTACCGAGTAAATGGTGCGACTTTATAAAGGTCGGCTTATTTAAAAAGCAAAAAATTTACATCATTTCTGTATCCTTTTATCCTCTTTCTACTTTTTTAATTAAAATAATAACAATGGGTGTTTTTGACGAAGTTAAATCAAGAAATTTTTCACTTTACGGTCAATGGTAAAGTAGTTAAACAGTTGTCAAAATTTACATGAATACTCATCTCTTTTAATCAGGCTTGGCATCATTTCTATCATTTGTAAGTAGCGTAAAATTTTCGTTTTTCTCGGGAGGAAATGATGCACTGACATGTAAAAATAGTGCTAATTGCTTTAGGTATTGTTGGCTTCATTAGCCATGTAGTTTTTAGTATTGTTGGATGGTAAGATTCAAACATGTTTAGATAAACACGAAATTTTAAATTTGGTTTGACAGGGTTATCGCTTTTATTCTTATTGTGGTAGAAATTCCATTGTGTATGAAGGTAACGTATATTATATTTTTCTTCATATTATTACTATAATATTTATATCTTTGCTATCAGTTCTGTCCAACAAGTCCCAAATTGTAAGAAAAAAATTCTAAAATTTCATTTTGCATGACATTAAACTATTCTTATCATTTAGCGATGGTTTCATTGCTTACTTCGAAAACTGCTATTTCCGTGCCATCTTATACTTGGTGTAAGTATATATTTTAAAATATCAGATGTAATCTTGGCATTAATCACATCATACATGCATTTAGATTTGCTGTAGTCATGTTCCTCTCAAATTTGATTAATGTCGGACCTCTTATTGCTTGTGGTGTTTCACTCTTGCTTGCAGCTATTTGTTATGGTAAGAAACTTTTAGGTTACACATTTTTGAAAGAGATTATTTTTATAACAAATGACGCATGAAACATTATAGGTATTGCTGCTGTTACAGGTCAAGCATTTGCCAGTTCAAAGTAAAGTATTTTTAAAAACTAGAAAGGGATTATGAAAGGGATTATGAAAAGGAGTCATTTAACATGTTGTATTTTATAGGATTCTCGGTGGAACTGGTGTTGATAACGTTGTATAAAATACATATTAAATCTTTTCAATATTCTTCTTTATCTAAATAGGAAGAAGCCATTTTATATATAATTTTTGTAATAACAAATAAAATAATAAATATACTACATTTAAATATATATACACACTTATAAAAAGACGGTTTAAGGATGGTTTAAAAGGGGAAAGGGACTCTTGAGAATAATCAGAAGGATCATATTAGCTTTTATAATGAACCGCTTTTGCTTTCCATTTTTCTTTCTTTTTCCTCTGCATTGTTTTTCTTCAAAAAAATCAAATGGAAAAATTCAAAGAGGTAAGGAATTGTAAAATTACATCAGATCAAGCAACCAAAAAATGTCTAATTTTTAATACAGAAATTGGCTGTGCTTCGTGCCGAAATTGATCAAGCAAATGCCAAAGCTGATGAATACAGACATATAGTAAACCAATTGGAGTCTGATCATATTCAAAAAGATCATGAAATTTATTCTTTACAACAAAAAGTCAAATTAATAGAAAATCAATTGAACAAAACTGAGGTGAAACTAAAGTCAGCATCGGCCAAGTAAGTTTACATTTTTGTGATTATTTTAACGCATTTTAACCAGGAAGAAAAATTATAGCTTTCAAGAGGCTAATATTAGAGGAGACGGTCTAGAGAAAAAGACATCTAAACTTGAATTGGAATTAGAAGTAGCTGAAAAAAGAAATGAAGAATTCAAGGAGATGTACAAAGCAGCCAAAGAAGAGATGGAAGCATTGGAGCGAGAATTGGCAGGTGTCTAAAAACTGTTATACAATGAGCGAATAAGATACCTGGCAGATGGTGTGATGAATTAAATTAACATTATCCCCCACAAATTCGTTATTCATTGAGGGGTTATAAAATAAAAAAAACTATTAGCTCTACTGTCGCTTGAACTCTTTTTCATGCAAACCTCTTTATTCTCTCTCTTTATCTTCTTCTTTCAATATTTCTTTTTGAATAAATATACCTTTTTTACCAATAAAACCACTGCTGACGTCAGGACTCGTACGCTTATTTCAATAATATAAACCCTAATCTATTCATCACATTTTGCCCGAATCTCGGCCCCCATGTACTCCCTTTTCTCTTGAAGAATTCGATTTAAAAAATACCATTTCCCTTTCTTTTTCCTTTTTTTTTTTTTTTTTTTTTTTTCTTTCTAACTAACAACTTAATAATGCAAAATACAACAAACAATTCCGATACTAATTCAACAAGAGATACAGTCATTTCATCAAATGATGATTTATCTCAAAGCAATATACATAGACCACAACTGCAACAGGTCCATTCTCAAGAAATTGTATCTCAACTCGATCCACCTTTTCTTGTTCGAACAAAAACTCGAGAAGAAAAAGAATCCATGAGACAGCAATTTAAAAAACAAGAAGCACAGAAAAAAGAGAGATCGACAAAAGGTCCATATGACCTAATAGGCAGAGTTTATGCAAGATTTTCTACATCCTTCATGCTGGAAAATAATGCTGCAACTGCTAGAGATCACCTAGGTAATTAAAATCACCCCTTTATCTACCTGCATATAGTTGACATGAAATACTCACCCTATTCTATTTAATTAGCAAACGAAAGAACATTTTTAGCTTGGTTAAGAACATCATTGTCCTTGATTACAGTGGGTGTTGGTAAGAATTATACATAATCTTACAATATTCATAATTTTTAATTGACGACTTAATATATAGCCATTACACAATTATATCATCTTGCTTCTCCAGGAGATAGTAATAAAGTAACTCATGCAAAAGCTGGAAAGTCTTTGGGTGCAGCATTTGTTATATTCAGTATTGTCTTTTTGTATTTTGCAAATGCCCGTTATTTTCATACACAAATTGCACTGACAAAAGGACAATTCCCCGCCAGCAGAGGAGCCGTCATTTTTGGCTCTACTTGTATTTTAGCTGTATTAATAGCTATGTTTGTCGTTATTGTCGTAGATCTATAATAGACGTATATTCATATCATTAAATAAAATTATATACCCTCTTGTATTTTATCAACTTAAATATAATCTTGGTATCATTAGTTTATTGCCCAAGAAAAAGTTGCCTATTTTGTGGTTTTAAAAATAGAAAAAGAGACTACATGCATTGTCATTATATAAATCAAACTTTCGTAAATATCAGAAAAACGGGATTCAATCGCTTTTTTATCTATTTAAATTCCTCGCCCGGCGCGATTTCCAACTATTAGATTACCAATAAATATCAAGGATTATGTTAGAGCTACCTATCAATTTTTTATTTTTAAAAAATTCACAAAACCTTACTTTAATTATATACATTCCAAATTAGTGTCATATATAGCTTTGTTTAGTCACTCAGAGAAAAAAGACTGAACAATTTGAATACACTTCAAACGCCTGGAGCTGCATTTTTTCCAACGTATTCTGAAATCATTTTAGATTCGTAGGCTCAGTTAATGAATTTGTGCAGCGTATCGCACACTAATTTAAGACTACATTGTGTAATTTCAATGTTTAAGCAATAGAGTTTTAAATGAGTTTGCAACATGCTGTAAAGATTAAATATATATATCATCTCAGAACTATAATAGTTTGCCCGAGTGTTTGTGCTTTGGCAAGTTGTATTCGTTATATATAAGTGCCTAAATCTATAAATCAAATACAAAAAATAAATGGGTGCAAATAAAGCTTCTGCTTAAAAGCCTTTACTTGTTAGTTAGACTTGGTAAATGAGTATTCTGCTAGGACTACTTGCTAATGCATCAGAATGATATCGCATCCAGACATCACAAAATTGAGGGCATTGTAAGTATCAGAGTAGCTTTTGCTGCTGTAATGTATTGAGATTAAACGTTCGTTATTGTCAAAACTGGGTCCAACTTTTCATTCCTGCTCAACTTTTATTTTAATTTAAAACATCAAGAAAAAATTATATGCCAATGTACCTGAGATGTTTAAATTCAATCCAAAACCAATTATCCGGAAATTTTCTATTTTTTGCACTTGGTATAACTTTTTTCAATGCTAATTTTTCAGACTTTTACACGTATTTCACTACAGTATTAAAATTTAAAATTGGTACGCTAGTAAGACATTAAACAATGAAATAATTTTAATAAAAAACTTATTTTCCTATAAAAAAATAAAATTAAAAATTTGAGCTTTCATATCTCTACAAAAAATTAAGCTATATCAATACTTTTAGATAATAAAACTTACTTGTTCCGTAGCGCTTTAAAACATATTCAAGCATAAAAAAATTTTGGATAGTTTTTTTTTTTTTTTCCTTTTTTTGATATATTTTACAGTAGATTTCAAAATATTTGTTAATTGAGCAACAATAATCTTTTATCCTTATTATAGCTCTCAGCGAGCTCTATCAACTTCAATTGAGTTTTCTTAAAAGCATTTCTTTTTCGAAGAGATATTCTCAAAAATGTGTAAAATAAGAATAACCTCGGTTTTACTTCAAAAAAGACAAGTATATCCTCGCCCCAAATTTTGAACTTGAAAAATAAGTTGACAAAAATCTTGTTTTCTCTACAAAAAAATTAGCTAAAAAGCTTATCGGTAGCTAGATCAATAGATAATTTTGCTGCGTATTTTATCACTTATCTAAAATTAAAACATGCTTATAAAAAATGGTATGTACCTTCAAAAAATCTTTAAAATTTCGATCGTATTTTACGTAAGATTTATTGTAAAAAAAATTGTTCAAATTTTATTTAGTCAAATGTAAAATTTAAAACTGTACAAAAACTGTTATATCAAAAGACACTATTTAAGAAAATACTCTACTAAAAGATACATTTTATTAATTCATTGATGCTTCATATTTATATGTTTTCTAAATGGTTAATTGATTATTAATACATCTAACTAAATGGTAAATGATGGGGTATCTAATATGATTTGGGAACAAATCATAACGATGGAATTTATAGAGTTGGGGAATAGGTGATTGTACTGTTCAAATAAGATGTGCGATTGATTATGTTTCATTAATGCCAAGCGCTGTTGAGTTTGTTAAAGAGAGTTATTAATCCTAGTGGTTAGATTATGACATTTAGTGTGGGATACTAAATGTCATCTCATGTTGGATTCTAATAATTATTCTTGAGTTTCTGTATCTGGATAAACTTTTGATATATCAAAAACTATTGAGAGCGCTATCTTAGTTTACTTTGCAGTTCATGAGCTATCGAACATTTTTTTTGAATTGTTTTTGGATCAATTTGTAACACTATTAGGGTGGTGGCCAAAGTATTGTCGATTTTTCTGCCAATTTTTAAAGTTTGAAGGATGTTTCATAATGCATACCTGTAAAATCTGAGTAAGCTTCTTCTTTCACATCTTGTAAAGATTATCAAAAATATTTTCAAAATGCCTACTAAGACTACTTTAAGAATGATTTAATTGAGAATTTACAAGATAAACAAGAACAAGACAAATACTAAATTTGAAACATGCCAACTAGGAAAAGCACTCAACATAATGTTTTCCTAATTTGTTAAATCAATATGGATAAATACTTATCATATTGATCTATTGGTTCTATAGTTATATTCTCAGTAGTATATAATGAACTGATATAAAAGGCCCATACTTTTATATCTTAATAACTTCAGACTTCATTTAGTTTTTAAATACAGTTGGAAAAGCTGATATCTTATTGTCTTTTTAAATTGTATTTTTATTTATAAACTTTAAAAATAATTCAGTTGCAAGAAAAAATGTATAATTTAATAAAGGAACTGTGAGAGTTATAAGTAAATAACGATTATTTCCAATACAATAAAATAAAGAAGACTACAAGTGATTATATCACGGAGAACGTAGGGTCTTTATTATTCAGTTAAAAAGGAAGCCAGGAGCCATCAGGTCCTGGTTTCTAAAAGTATTTATACTATTTCAATTCCATTTGGATGTCAGATTCAATATGGAATTGAGTTGATATTTAACATAAATAATAGGCACAAACCGACAAACTGGTTAAATTAAATCACACACAAAAACTAAAGAACTTTATTATAAGACGGAAAGCATCTCTTTTATATCCAAACTTCTTTAATTAAGACTAAATCTAAATAAGTATATATTTATATACCCAAACAAACCTATGTGATACCATAATTCCACATTACACGATATTAACTGAGCTTTATAACATATTACACAACAATGCAGAACATGTCCTACTAAACTGTGCCATAATCTTAACCAAGATGCCTATGCAGAACTGTGGATGTGTTGTATTCCACCAAGTATCATACCTTATCGCCTTCTATAACCAATCAATAGATTATACAATCCATTGATTACTATTTAGAATATGAAAGAACAAGTCTAGAATCGGATATAAGAAACGCCTAG
>JAEPRC010000991.1:0-14149 GCA_016758945.1 Mucor plumbeus
TTGACCTCCTGTATGCTCTTAGAGCACATGGATGTGCTCAAATGAGATGGTCAATAGACGAATAAGGTTATCGATGCGCTCATATCAGAGTATCTCAGATATTGACCGAAAAGTTAATCAATGTAAAATTAAATCAATCCACCTTTGGCATACTATTAAATTGTATTTTCGATATGGATTTAGGCAACTTAATTGCACTACAGAACAGTCGAACTTCATTTTAAGGGCACTCGTGGTTTCTTTTAAAAAGTCCCTTATATCGAGAACATCCCTTAAATCAAATTTAAAACACAGATCAACTTCAATTTTAAGAAAGGAATGAAGGCATCTTAAATAATCACACCAAATCCTTAATCCATGATGGTAATGATGAAATTGACGACATAGAAGAAACAAACGTTGTTATTCCTGTAAATGAAGAAAAATCCTAGCAAGTTTAGGTTATATTACTTTAAACTTTGTTGTTACAATTAATGAAAATTTCAAAATACTTAAAGATATGGTAGATTTCTACCTACGGTATAAAAAAAACCCCCGTAATATAAAGCAGATGTAATCAAATTACATTAAATGGGTTTTTCTCAAAAGATTAGAAAACATTTTCAGTATTTACATCTAGTAAAAACATTTTGTACCTAAAACTGTTCTTTTTTTTGATTTTGGGGCCAATGATATTATAATAAAATAAGGGACATGTGGAAAGAAAAAGTTCCCTTAAATATAAATTCGAAATAAAAGGTTTTAAGCTGTAAAATTTGTCCACCAGACACCAGTCTTTGGTAGATACAAAAACTTCCTTTATATCGAAGTTTCCATTATATTGAGGGACCCTATATCGAGGTTTGACTATTAGTGCGATTATCTTAGATCCAATAGAGTGACTGGTAAGATTGATGTACTAAGAGATAGAGATTGGTGTTACTCTAATTTTTACAACTACAATACTATGTGATCTTTATTTATTATATATATATTTAATGTCATTAATATAATAGGAAAAATAAATATTTATAATATTGAGATTGTAATTTGTTATGGCTTATTGAGATAGAAGATAATATAATATGAGAATGTAAATGGGATGATGGATTAGAACAGCTATTTTCAGTGAAGTTTTAATATTTTTTGTTTCTACTTGAGTATTTATATAACTCATGAAACAATTCATGCAGTTAATTTACTGCTATGCAATGTGAATTATTACTTAGTACTATCATTCACATGATATGTACTGTACCACTGGTTTAAAATTATTTTGTATTTTTCGCATGCGTTTGTTATTGTGTTTGTTTTGAGTATTTGTTTATTATTACTGCACTTTAATACTCCAATCGACATGAACTCTATGAGTGATAATTTCAAATTGAAATATTTTATAATTCTCAGGCTTTTAGTATATAATTCCACTGCACCCACAACAATGTCTGCTAAATCGACTCATGGCTGTATTTACTCTTGAATATATTAATACCTCACAAAGACTTTTCAGGAATACTTAAAGTTTGGTGCTTTCCACTTAAAAACCGAGTCTAACTTTTAATATCTATTTGACTTTCTTTTTAATCAGAGAACATTAAGAAAGCCTTATGTGACAGTATACAATGTACGTCAGGCTTTCAACTTTAATCCAAAAATACGTATTTGGAGGTACCCTATATCGAATAGTTGGTATACGTTTTTCAGTACTAATGTTTCAGTATTTTACAAGTATTTTACTGCTAAAGTTTAAAACTTTGATTCTTCATACCTTTACAAAAAATTAAGTTATATTGGCACTTGCTAATAATTAAGCTTATTTTTTTTGCAGTACTTTATATTATACTCAAGCATAAAAAAAAATTGGACACTTTTTTTTTTCTCTCCTTTTTTTGACATTTTTTGTAGCAGATTGCAGAATATTTGTTACATTGAGCAACAGTTATTTTTATTCATGTCATGAGCCTTGTTAAGCCTTGCTGGATTCAATTTAGTTCTTATCAAAATATTGATTTCTCGTTAAAATATTTCCAAAAATGTGTAAAAGAAAAATATCCTCATCAGTTTTGCTCCAAAAAAAAACCGGTATACTCTCGACTCAAATTTTGAATTCGAAAAAAAATGATAAAAATCGTGCTTTCTCTACGAAAAATGTAGCTAGAAAGTTCAGCAATAGCTTGCTGAACAGATAATTTAGCTGCTCAGAATATCATTTATTAAAATATGTAATATTTTAGTAAATGATGTGTATCTTCAAAAAAATTCCAAATTTTACTCCCATTTTACGAAAAACTTAATGCGGGACACTTGTCTAAAACTTTGTTCAGTAGATGCAAAATTTGAAACTGATCAAGAAAAATTTAATACGCTAACTCAATTTATTTTACAGTTCATGAGAAACTTGACGATTTTGTTTTTTAAATCATTTTTTGATCGATGTGCCAAATCGATTTTGGGACTCAGTTATCATAATTTTCAATCCGTGATATGAACTATAATTTTGATTATCTCGACAAAAAATCTATCTTTTTTGCTGAAATAAAATATACAGAGTGAAGATGTTACGGGATTTACCTTGTGGCTACAAAAAATTGACATTTCCGTTTAAAAGTTTGATTTTTCAACCAATTTTAGATCAATTTTGGGCAATTTTGGTCAGTGTTGGGCCAGTACATTTTTACTTTGGTATTCGCTCTTTTATGTTGCATTAATACCAATGATTAATAGAAGGGAGGAGCATCCCGTTTGAAAATGTTGTGACACAATTAAGCCGAGTATTGGACGAAAAAACTTGAAAACCATCTAAAACCCGTCTAAGTCTTACCTTTTACAACCATAAAAAAACCGACAGCAATAACCCTATCTCGCAGAATTTTAGTTCAGGTAACTTCCGAATTTATATTATAGGGAGTACACATCTCTGACAGAATATCTTAAGGAGTAACTTTCATAATATATTATGCTTTGAAAAAATCATCACCAAAGTGCACCTATAGCTTGCTGCGTACTTTATTTAATAGCATCTATAAATACGATTCCTATAAAAGCTGATCCAAGTAATGTGCCACTCTTCATAGACAATAGTATGAATAGGCGCTGCATGTATTTTACATATCAGCCTCTATAAATTATTATGCATTCTTTATGTTTGAACAACAACTTGGTTACCTACTATTTATATTATTTACATCTATTATGCTAATAATAAGGTCGGAAGCTCAACATTTCTGGCCGGATATGGATTAAAACGAGTTCATATTGCAGTGGTATGTATGTTTGGTATTGATGCTCAGAATTGCAAAGCATTTATCCTTCTTGAGTTGCTGTAAAATTAGGGGAATAAAGACATGCACTTTTTTAAGCTATTTTGTATGTGATGTATTACAAAACCAGATGTCAAACTTAAAAGTCAAACAATGTTTCAAAAGCCAAAAGTTGGATTAATTCGATGGCAGCCGAGCCATGCTTCTAGAAGCATAATATCACAGCATAGTGTTAAAGCATAGTACTCCAGCATGCTATTTTCATAATACTTTACTATTAAATTACATCTACAATGCATTATATCACTTCAAAAGAATGGTTTGAAATTGAATTCTGAAGTTGCACTTAATTTTATTAACTAACAGCTGTTTTTGAACGATTTTAGCCCACGTTTTTTAAAAAAAAATCTCTTTCTCTGCTTAAAAAATAAATAAAGCAGTTAAAAAAATGCTTAAAAAAAATGAATATGGATCCAAGTGGATTATATTGTAATTGTAACAGTATCGAGATTTATAATTTTAGTATCCTGCTGATTTGATGGTTAAATTGTAGGAATCAAATTGTCCATTTTTTTTTAAATGCAGATTGTAGCTTAGCAAACCATTTCAAACTAGAAATATCGCTAAATCGCCCAGAATTAGCATATATGGCAATGAAAACAACAGAAATTATTTATTAAACCTACTTTTTATACATAATCAAGGTTGTGCAATGGGGTTAACTTTTTTTTTTTTTTTGAAAAATGTCAGATCCTAAATACTGATTTAAGCAATTGTAATATAAACCATATTCGAAGAATGTAAGAAAATTAGATACCTTTCTTTTATTAAATAAGCCATTTGCTTGACTAGGTGGTCAATAGACGATGGTCAACGTTAAAAAAAATGTCACAGCGTCATCTGTGATTCTGGCTGGTTTTTAGTTACGTATTTTGATGATGTTTGGAGTATAGAAAATAGTTGATAGTCCAATCTACGAGCCAGATTATTGCCTCAAAAAATACTTCAAAATAGTGGTGTTCATCAAGTCTAATTAAAGCTGCGATGACAGTCTGTTAAAAACTTACATAGTCAAGCCTTGTTTTTTGTGCATACTCATGCGATAATTCCAATTGGATCGTTCCCCTACCCCCAATATGGATCTGGAAAACAGAGTTGAAATAGATTACATATTCAGAATTTCAATACAAACCTACCATATTTTTGGTTAAAATTTATGATTTGGTTTTGATGAGTCATGCTAATACATTGATGTCGTGTGTATATTGACATGTAGAACTTTGACAAGCAACCAAACACTCAATATTTATTAAATATTATAACAAAATACTATACAAGTACACACATATATTATATTTTTAAATAGTTATATCGGTAATCAAGAAATCAGTATATAGGTTTATTGCAAAATAATAAAAGGCAGGAAAATATGTATTAAATGGAACAAGAAAAAAGACTGTACAATATTTGTGAGAGAGTGGACGTTTGTGTGCGTGTGTAAAAGAAAGTTGGAATTTTCTTGGAGAAGAAATCTCTCCCCTTTTTTGAGCAATGTTTTTCCTCTAAGCACTCTCAGATGTCCAACCAGATACAGATTTCTCATCATGGACCAATTGCCAAGAATCCCAATAATGTAAGTCGAGTTTGACAGCAACTACACGAACAGTTTCATTTCTACTAACAGTCTTGATACGAATATAACCTTCATCATTGTCATCGTCATCCTCTTCATCAGCAATATCAGGTATCAAGGCATCGCTATCATTTTGTTCGCTTTCTTTTCTCGCTTGTTCTTCGGCGCTTCTTTGAACAGGCGGGATATAGCTAGGACGACGACGACGACCCATCTCCATTTCATGAGAATGAACAACTTGCAAAAACGAATCTAAATCCTTTACAGGTTTACCTTGAACTTCGACAATCCAAACACCTGGACGAAGAACGTTAGATGCAGGAGAACCATAAAGTGTACAAGAAACATATACACCAGCAGGAACATTGCGAACTTGTTCCAAAACAGCCTTGTATGGACGTTGAATTAAAGCACCTTGCCATCCAATGACTCGAGTAGTTTCATAACTGCTGAACTCACTCATCGGAACGTTAACGTTCAGTTCTTTTCCATCACGCAAAATAACCATATCAATATTATCTTTTTCGTGGACAAGCATCATATGGCACATTCGGGTTACCAATTTACCGTCAACACTAAGGATAACATCTCCCACGTTAAGAACCTTAGCACATGCACTACGCTCATCCAAAATGTTGAGAACATAGAGCAACGTATGACGAGTTGAGCCACTTTCTTCAATCTTTTTGACCCATTCATCACTTAGACCCAATGTACGAGCTGCTGCAATACGCATAGTCCATAATTCTGCATCAAGACCTTTGAAAATAACCTTATTGCCGCATTGTAAAAACTTATCAATTGTAGGTTTAACTAAAGAGGAAAGTAAGCCTGACATGAAAGAGATGTCTTTGCCTTTTTCAGACTGGCTAGAGTAACTAATCCATAATGCTTGCACTTGACCTTCATCGTTGGTCATTAGGCCGCCTTGAGAGCTGAGAGAATCATCAATCTTGATACCTTCTACATTCATTGCACGCCATCGAGGAGGTGAACATTCACGAGTGCCGATATTTGATACAGAAGAGACGGTAGTCTTTTTCATGACGACAGAATGATCATTACCAATACCAATAAAATTAACCTCATCACCTTGATTTAATTCCTTTTCACTAAATTCCAAAGGCTTTACAGGAGTATCACCTATCAATTTAGGGTCGTATGTCACTATAACATAGTTATAAAATGGATGCAGGAACAGCAAACGGCCAGGAATAATGATAGAATTAGCAAATGTGATAAAGATATCGCCCAAGCCAATAGGAATAGTGTCTCGATCACAAACAATCAACGGGGGATTGGTAGAAACAATAAAGCCTGTACCATAAAATTGAGTTGCCTTCATACCATCTACCAAATAAGGTAAATAGAAATCAATAGCAACAAAAGATGGCATTAGCTTTTGTGCAAGTGCTAATGATGAATCCAAAGGAGGGAAAGTAGCAGTTGATGGCGAATAAGGGATAGTAGCTGGTGGTGGAGGCATTTCAGTAAATTCCCAAAGGCCAGTTAAATCTAAAAATAATTAAAAATAAGTTTAAGATAATCACATACTAAATTTACACCTTTACCGTTGCGAACAGAAATTCTGAACTTATGCCAATGTCTATCAACATGCATAATCATGACCTTGTCTTTGTAGGCTTTATGTAAAGCATAAAATCTATATTACAAGGGTAAAATTAGTTTTTTTCGATTTTGCATGAATATCGTTGATTCAATTTTTTTTTTTTTTTTTTTTTTTTTTTTTTTTACCTGACAGGTACACGAGCACCATCTGCCAATGTCTTCATAGCTTCAACAAATGCATCTAAATTTGGAGTAGGAATATTGTTTACACTAACAATTATACTTTTACGCCATGCGCTTGCGCTAGCGAGCATGTGGCCAGATGTAGCAACATAGACACCGCCTGTAGGTTGAGAATAAGATTTGGCTAATTGATAGGATAATTCATGAACTACACCGCCACCAATTTCAACAAATCGATTAGGAGTAATCAAATGAAGATCTTGTACAGTAACTTTAACTTCTTGTACTTTTTTACCACGACTAACAGTTAAGGAAATCTCACGATCAACAGAATCATCAAGAATTTCAAATAAGGCAATGAAATGAGGCACCATTTTACCATTGCAACCAATGATGATATCTCCTGGAACTAATACATTGTCTGCTGGACCTTTAGGTAACAAAGACCTTACAACAAGCATACCTGTTTCCTCAGGAAATTTGTGTCTGACCTTCTCTTCAATATGAGCTTTAAGACCTAAACGTCGAACTTCATTGTAAGGTAAATACTCAAATTCTGTCTGTAAAGTACCGCGAGGTACTAGAGCACCTTTTTGAATAAAAGTAAGGGCTCTTTGAACACGATCCAAAGGTAAATAATAAGAAGATGAGGCGCGACTAGCGCCACCTGCGTTAAGAGCAACAGCATGTCCATCAATGTCAAGTACAGGACTACCAGATGAGCCACCACTAGTACCTGATGCGGCTTGTAAATAAAATGTATTAAAATCATTGTATTCACCAACACCATATTCAGGAGCTCTTCTATCTAATCTTGCTAATGTACCAGCTAAAATACTTAATTTTTCGCCAGCATCATTACTTTTAAAAAGTTAAATAAACATGAAACAAAATAAAAAAAAATAAAAATAAAAACTTATTGTTTAGATGCTTACCCAACAACTCGAATGTCCAAACCAACTTTAGCACGTTCTGGACTAAGTTTAATTTCTTCTAGCTCCATAAATTTAATGCGAGTAGGATCAAACTAAAAACAAACGAAAATCTCAGCAAACAAAATTTAGTGCTTTTTTAATTATTCCCATACCTGCATAAAACCAAAATCATGGATAGGATCACGATAAACTGGTTTTAAATCAACTTCTTCATAATTTGTTAATACTGCTTGAGCTACAATAGGTGCTGGAGATACAACATGACGATTTGTTAATATGATACCGCGTGCGGCATCTACAATAAAACCAGTGGCAGTATAGCCACCTATAACATTTATAATTAGTAAAATGTAAAAAATTTCAAGATAAACTTGGTTTTACCTGAAGTTTCAGTATCAAAACTTCTTACATGACTAGCCTTGATAGATACAATGGCACGGATTGCTTTTTCAAGGGTAGGCTCCCAAGATCTTGCTTTAAATGGCACACCTGAAGTTGTGACAGGAGCAATGTAATCTACTGGAGGTCTAAATGCTTGCATACCAAAAGCAAGGGATTTTGATCTTCCACGCAAAGTTGTACTATCTACAGGTGCTTGTTGCTCAAATTGGGTTGTAGCCAACGACATACTGCCTCGATGAGCTTTCAAATCTGTAGCTACTTCTGCGGCATCAATGGGTGTTGGAGAATCAACGGGGCCACGTAAAGGTGGAGTAGATACGACAAGTGGATGCTGTGAATCATCCATTTTCTTTTATTTTCTTTTTATTGATAAAGAAAAAATCTGCTTTGTTTATTTGTTTTTCTTTTATAAAAACTAAAAGAGAAAAGTAAAAAGAAAAAAAAAAAAAAAAAGAAAAATAGCAATAAATTACTTTATATATAATTTGACTCCAAGTTAAAGCAAAACAAACCGAGCGGAACGCAGAAAAAAAATTGGCTGGTAAAAAAGAGAAGTTTTTTGCAATGCCAAATCAAAGAGAAACCCATGAATACCTTCAAAATTGCATTGAAAAAATCCTTTAAAGTCTAAAATCTTTATTTTAAATTTCAAGTTTCATGACATTTATAAATTTTTCAATAATATTTTAATGCTTCACTCGATCAAAAAGAGCTTTTATATCAGAAGGCTTGCTTTTTGTTTATCTTTTTTTTTTTTTTTTTTTTTTTTCATTAAGGTTTTAAAAGAATCATGCCGCAATCCATCCAATAAAAAGCAAATTGTTGAAGAATAAATTTTGACATTTTCCAATTAAAATTCAATCATAACAACGAAATATTTTGCCATAGGAACGTTGATCAATGGGTCAATCTTGAAATATATCTTAATCTCGGCACTTTGCCCTTTATCAGAGTAAAATAAGCAAGAGATAAAATGCCAACAAAGTATTAACAGGCTCGAGAAGATGATTTCTAAAAGAAATATACGTCATTGCTCCATATAAATAACATCATATGCTGCTTAATTGGAACAAATAGTTTAAGCAAAAATTGAACACGCATTCGCTGTATACCCTACAAATAAACCTTTAAGGATTACTGCGTCTCCCTCTTTTACAGCTTTTTTATGGGATATATATAAAATAGGATAGTTGCACCAGCAAAGATCTTCCGTAAACACATCCTAATGGAGTTTTAATACACAAATGTCTGCCTAAACAGTACATACACTAATGATAAAATAAGACCCGTTTATTTATTCAAAAAGTAAAGGATAAAAAAAAAAGAAAATAAACGGTATTATATAATATAAATATATACAAAAAGTTAAAGAAAAAAAAAAGGGGGGGGGGAAATAAACTGCCTTGCTGTTAAGTTTTGTAATATGTGTGACAGAATGTATATAATGTTATGTTATTGTTTGCGACAAGCGCGTAGATGGTGCTATATATGTTTTTTTTTTAGGTTTTCTTGTTCTTCAATAAAGAATTACATGTGTATATTTGAAAAAAAAAAAAGAAAATCAATAAAAATTAATATAATCTTATGCTACTTCGTTTTCCTCTTTTGTTGCTTCCAAAGTATTATTATTTACAGAGCGTCCTAATCTATGTACTCTCAAATGGCGTCTCATATTACTTTGAACACTGAAATGTCTTCCACAACCAGGTTCTGTACATACAAAAGGTTTCTCACCAGTATGAGAATATGTATGAATACGTAATGAGGAAGGTCTTGAAAACTTTTTATGGCAATAAGGACAGATATAGCGGCCGGATGTATCAGATGCTGCATTGCTTGTATTTGAAGACAAATTATTGGTGGTATTATTAGTACCATTTTCAACCTGAAGTTGATCAAATAAATTTGAGTTTGGTGGTGATTGTCTACCCCCATTTAACGATGTTTCTTGAGGACTGTAAGATTGTGCTCTCACATGAGTATTTGGAGATGGACTAAGCATAAAATCTATAGTATTAGCAGATACAGCTCTCCTATGAGAATGCGATGGCGTATGTCTACGAGTTGTAGCAGTAGATGGTGGAGTGTTTGATAATGGAGGTAAGGTAAATTCAGAAACAGACCTCCCATGACCTCCGCCAAATCCTGGTTTTCTTCTATGTGTATTTTGAGATGATGAAGCAACTAAAGTAGGTGTAAAATTCACCGTTACAGGTGGTCTATCACTGGGAAGCATCCAACTTGGAGGTTTTTCCGTTGATGAAAATGGTGTTCCACCATAAGGTTGATGAGAAGAAGTATTAAGGTTGAGGGGTCGGCTTGATTCTGGGTGTGTGATCATTTCCTCTGGTGCTTGCAGTGATAAATTTTGTAAATCTAATGGGAGACTACTAACGCTTCGAGAAGCTCTATGTCCAAATTGTCTTTTGTTGTGTTGTGTAGGAGCAATTGAAGTTTCAACGTTTTCGTTATTATGATTATTTGGTGGTATGATGGGGCCTATACTCATCGACTTATAAGTAAATTGGTATAATAACAGAAAATTTTAAATTTTTACCAGGTGCTTCTTGCAATAAAAATTGAATAGAAGGTAAATTAGGCTTTCCCATTTGTATTTGCGACATGATGCAATTTTTTTTATTATTATTATTAATATGTTTGTTAGAAAAAAGAGATAGAGAGGGGAAAGAAAAGGGAAAAAGGGATGAAAAATAGAAAAAAAAAACTAAAATAAAGCGGAAACCTCAGCGGCGACTCAATTGATAATCAGAGCCAGTGTTATTTTTAAAGATCGACAAGTTTCTTTTGGGTGTTTTGTTGGTTAAAACGAATATTTTCTTAATAAATTTGAAATAAGAAAAGATATAAACAATTTGCAATACCTTGTGATAAAATTCATATAAAATTTATAAAAAAATATCAATTTTTGACAACAAAGTTGCATAATTTAAAAAATAATTCTATTAAAAATTTTTGATTAAAAATATAAAATCTAAAACCTTGACCAAATGTTGAAGGGCGAAAAAGGCATTTAAAAACTAAGATGTCTCATCGTCATTTGGTAGATCGAATGCAAATTTAAAAAAACCTGGAGTCAAGATGGATAATTTATCCGGTCTGAATGTTATCACATTTGAATTTAACCGAGGCTAGGTGTAATATTTGTAAATGAATCAATATTGATTGATTGAAATGACATGATGGGTACTTCTTTTCCAGAAAAATTGATAGGCCGATTCTTCGTTTCCTATTTAAAAATATCATTAAAGATGTGATGAAAAATTAATAGATGGGTAATTTTGGCTTTTTGTATAACTCCCCTTCAATGCCATTGGTAGCACAGAAAAGCTAAATTTCTATTTATATAATATAATCAATTGCATGTATGTATGATTATATCAGTAATATTCCAACAATGGTTAAAAGGTGCAGTGCGTATATCAAACAAAAAAAAAACAAAAAAAAAAATCCGCCATCTTCCGTGTCTTGTTGAACAAAGATCAATTATTCTAAAAAGGAAGGTTGATAATAGTTTAGAAAATTGCAGGTGATATCACTGTATATGATTTTGGTGTAATGTTATTCAGTATTAAGAGTTTTTTTTTTTTTTTAAAAAAAAAAAAAGGCTTTTTCTTCTTTTTATGTTCAATGTTAAATACTATTCGACAATATCTCTCTCAAAATTATCAATTTGGTAATAGTAATAGCGATAGTTATCAACATCCAGATAGGTGGCGTCAACAAAGAAATCATCATGTGAGTAATTGGTTAACTGATATGGTTGCAAATCAACATCAACCTTTTTACGAAAAAGATAATCGCCCCCATTTTTGGAGTAGGAGACGCAAAAAAAAGGATTATTTTAATTCCTCACGACAATATTTTGATGAACCAATGCATTATAATAATAATGCTTACGGAGGAAATAATCGATTAAAAAACAGATCATCGCATAAAAGTCTATCTTCTCTATCTCATAAGCACAGAAATGAAGACGATTATGAAAGAAATCACTATCATCAAGATCATATCATATCAGGTTCTCAACATAGTGGTCGCAACTCACCTCCTTCTTCCTCTTTTCGACGTCAACGACACCATTCGCTTCCTTCTTCTTCTTTTAACCCCCCTTTAAAATATCAGCAGCAGCAACAATATTATCATCAACCATTTATGAGTGGTAACGCTCATAATCCAATTATGGATGTTGGTATCCCAGCCCTAACAGCAGCGGCAACAACAGTAGGAAATCATCTTGGTGGAATGATTGGAAGTGGTAGAAACGGAGGACTCGGAAACCCACTTTTGCCACAACACCACCATCAGCAACAGCAACAGCAACTTTATTATCATCATTTGCAGCAATTGCCAATGCAAGGACAACAATATAATAACGGAATGTTTGATTATCACAATCTACAACAGCCTTATAACAGCCAATCGCAACATCATCAAGGTCGTCATCGTTTTTCTAATCTATTTAGTAGACATAGTAACAACAATCGTTCCAGTCACCAATATCAATCGGACCGCCATAGTCTTGATATTCCCTCTTACACTAAATCTTATAATACTCCAGAACATCAACAACATCAACAACATCAACAACAACATCAACAACAACATCAACAACAACAACAACAACAACAACAACAACAACAACAACAACAACAACAACAACAACAACAACAACAACAACAACAACAACAACAACAACAACAACAACAACAACAACAACAACAACAACAACAACAACAACAACAACAAGCCATGGATTACTATCATCAACAACAGCAACAACAACATGGATATCCATATAACAATAATGCTCAATATGGGAACGGAGGAGGAACGAATACCAATTATTACATTCAAAATAGCCATCAGCGTCATAATTAGTATATTTTTATTTGTTATTGTTGTACATTCTTTTGTGTTCTCCTGCTGATCGTTTTTGAGGCTTGGTATTTTATATTTCTTTCTTTTTTCTGTCCTATTGAGTAACAACCCAACTTTTTTTTTTTATCAAATAAAGTTAATATATAATACCTTAAGTGAGTCTTACTTCAGCCATATGATGAATAATTGCTAGTAGGAAACTGTCAAAAAAATGATATGCTATTTGTCTAAATATATGTAACTAAGGTAAAGAAATATAAAGATTATGCTATTTTAATTAAGTTTTGCATATACTATTTAGCTATTTACATTTTCATTGTCCTCGACTGATGGAAATATATGTGTGTTGTTGTTTGACATTTCTTCAATCATTAAATAGAGAGTACGAGCGATAGAACAAAACTTTCGGCGTGTTATTCGATTTTGATTATATCAATCGTTGTCACTTAATTTATATATTTCTATGCCTCCTAGCCAGGGCCTGCTCAACTTACGAAATTTAAGTCTGTACATTACAGATTTTAGTATTAACATCACCTATTTTACCTTACCGATTTTATTGCTAATCTTACAAATTTTTCTTTTCAATCTTATTGGCTTTACTTTTCAATCCTACCGATTTTTGAGCCACAACCTCAAATATTACCAAAGGTTTATTGTCGATTGATTTACGTATAATTGAATATATAGAGATGTGCAGTCGGGGACTCGTTATATCGGGCGCATGAATAACGGAGACTCGTTAAATTGGACACTTTTGAATCCACCAATTTTTTAACAATTTCCCCGCTTAGTTCCAGTATACCAAATACCAATACAATGAACATCGAACAGAACTATTTCCACAATTGCAGTAGCTATCATTGCCATACATGCTTATTCTTGATGATTACTGTCAATTCTAATTTCAAATAGTCTGACGAGTTATAAACCCCAATTGAAAAATGGTTATGCAATGATCTATAATTTGAACTAATAACAAAGGTAGATACTATGCTTATATATATATTATTCTTGTTATTACAAATTGGTGATCACTGGGTTGATGAGTTTGATGCTCTTTATTTTTAAACGAAATATTTATTAGTGAACAAATAAATGTTAAGGGATAGTAAAAAGACAGATAAATCTACAAAGGATTATGGAATGATTTCCTTGTAGTATTTGATTTATCGAGACTTGTTTAAAATAAATTCAACGTAAAAAGTACCGTTTATTATGAGCTTATAGAGAGGGTTTATATACTAATTAGATGAGTGGATTAAATGTGAATAATAGTGTAATTAGAA